>JAPEKM010000020.1:14488156-14499774 GCA_027575975.1 Cathorops multiradiatus
CACACACACACACACACACACACACACACACACACACACACACACACACACACATTAATTGACACCAGGTGTAATGATTTAGCCACTCACCTTCCCCAGTCCCGCCCTCCATTCACAAACTGACACTTGGCCACGCCCCTGCTGCCACATACCCCCACCGCCCAACTCAGGCTAGGGGAGCAGGTCCGGTCTGCAGCAGGCTCCCCCCCCGATGGGACAAGAAGTCCGCCACCACCATCTGTGCCCCTGGCCTGTGGACCACCTCGAACTGGAGGGCAAGATACCAACGGGTGATCTGTACATTGGCATCCTTCATGCGGTGGAGCCACTGGAGGGGTGCATGGCCCAAACAGAGGGTGAAAGGGCGCACCAGCAGGTAGTATCAGAGGGCGAGAACTGCCCAATTGATGGCCAGACACTCCTTTTCAATTGTGCTGTACTTGCTTTCATGCATTGAGAGCCTGCGGCTGATGTACAGCGTGTGACGCTCCTCGCCCTCCACCTCCTGAGACAGAATGGCCCCCAGCCCTCTGTCCGATGCATCTGTCTGTAAATTAAAGGGGAGAGAGAAGTAAGGGGTGTGTAAAAATGGCCCCCCACACAGTGCAGCCTTTACCTTGGTGAAAGCCTGTTGGCACTGCTCCATCCACTGAACCAGATCTGGTGCTCCCTTTTTAGTGAGATTAGTCAGCAGGCTGGTGACATCCGAATAATTAGGTATAAACCTACAATAGTAGCCAGTCAGCCCTGTCTCACCCCCTTTTTGGCCTCAGGCAGGCCGCAACTGCTGCAGTCTTGTTAATTTGGGGCCGCACCTGCCATTGACCCAAGTGGAAAGCCAGATACTGTACTTCCACCCGCTCAATTGCACACTTTTTCGGGTTAGCTGTGAGACATCCACGCCTCAGTGACTCAAGGACGGCCCAAAGGTGTTCCAGATGCCACAGCCAATTATTACTATAAATGATTATGTCATCCAGGTATGTGGCAGAGTAAGGGTGGATGATCTTTTCCATGAGCCACTGGAACGTAGTGGGCACCCCAAATAACCCAAAAAGGGAGCGTGACAAATTGGTGTAATCCAAACAGTGTGGAAAAGGCCGTTTTCTCTTGGGACAGAGGAGTCAAGGGGATCTACCAATATCCCTTCGATCCAGTGTCAAATAAAAGCAAGCAGCACCTAACCGATCGAGCAACTCATCAATGCAAGGCATTGGGTGTGTGTCAAATTTAGACACCACTTTGACTTTTCTATAGTCCACACAGAACCAGACCGACCCATTGGTCTTGGGAACCAGGACCACTGGGCTGCTCCAGTCACTGTGAGACTCCTTGATTATGCCTATTTCGAGCATGGCCTTGAGTTCATCCCGAACCACCTTTATTTTTTGTTCAGGCAAGCGGTAACGGTGGCTACACACTACCACTCCCGGGGGCGTCTCAATGTGGTGTTCTATGAGGTGGGTGTGACTGGGCAGGGGCAAGAACACGTCAGAAAATTCCTTTTGCAACTTGGCCACCTCCGTGAGTTGGGCCACTGAGTGGTGGTCTCTACAAGGGACCAGAGTGGTTTGAGATGTTACCTTTTTTACCTTCAGGCCCCAGCTCCGCCTCCACCGGGACTACAGATGCCACAGGGACCTCCTCGTTCCAATGTTTTAACAGGTTGAGGTGGTAAATTTGCAATACCCCACCCCTGTCCATTTGCCTCACCTTATAGTTGACGTCCCCGACTCGACGTGTGACCTCGAAGGGCCCTTGCCACTTGGCGATTAATTTGGAGCTTGACGTGGGCAATAATATGAGCTCTTTGTCTTCTGGTGTGAACTCTAAGGTGCGTGCCCCTGTCATACTGCCGGATTTGATGTTCTTGTGTCTGCCATAAATTCTCCTGGGTTAAGTGAGTGAGTGTGTGGAGTTTTGCACACAGGTTGAGAATATATTGAATTTCATTCTTGCTAGGCGAAGGTCCCTCCTCCCAATTTTCACATAGCATGTCCAAAATGCCACGCAGCTTATGCCCATATAATAATTAAAATGGTGAAAAACCTGTGGAGGCTTGCAGGACCTGTTGTACTGCAAATAACAGGGGCTCAAGCCATTTGTCCCAATTATGTGCATCCTCACTTATGAATTTCCAAATTATATAGTGTTTGATTAAAACGTTCCACTCAGCCATCCATGTGTGGGTGATAGACACTGGTGCAGATAGACTTAATCCCCAATAGCCCATTCAGTTCACGCAGTGTGCGTGACATGAATGTAGTGTCTTGGTCGGTCAGGATTTCTTTCGGAATCCTGACCTGGGAGATAATATGGAAGAGCACTTCCACAATACTGCATGCAGAAATATTGTGGAGAGGCACTGCTTCCAGATATCGCATTGCATAGTCCACCAGAAGCAATGCGATATCTGGAAGCGGTAAAAAATAAAGCAATATCCCCTACATATATCTGATACAGTGCTGATGTAGATGACTCAGTGACAGCTTCCCCAGTCAATGCCACACCGGGATCTTCCTGTGATGTATTTATGCAGGACCCACCTCTCATTATGCGTTCCATCAATTCTTTAAACCCTGGTCAATCAGTTCCCAAAATTAGTGAGTGGGTGAAATGAGAATTAACCACCACCTTAATTCTATGCATTTGGCCCCACAATAGAATATGGACGGACACTAAGGGATAATTGTGAACATCTCTATGCATACACCACACTTTCACTGCTTGTGCTCTCCCCAATGCATCACCTTGCACCAGGCTTTGGTGAATTGAGGTCTGATTACAACCGGAATCCACCAACACACAATATGTATCCCCTTGAACACTTACCAGCATGCGATACTAAGTGAGAGTAATCGATGGTTAAATTCTTGAGCCGAATGTGACACCAGTCTTCCCCTACTTTGCTATTATTAAGGATATGTTATACAGAGTGGTGCAGAACACTCAGACTGGCGAACAGATAACACAGTCATTAATCCCAAAGAGCCGTAGGGAACTCATATTCCATGTGGCTCACTTTAATCCCATGGCCGGACACTTAGGGCAGGATAAAACACTAGCCCAGATAATGGCCCAGTTCTATTGTCCAGGGATTCGCAGGGATGTCCATTGGTGATGCCACGAATGCCAATTAGTAAATCCCGCGGCCACTGCAAAAGCGCCTTTGCGCCCTCTCCCTCTAATCGAGACCCCTTTTGAGAGAATTGGGATGGATCTCGTCAGGCCATTAGATTGGTCAGCACAGGGATATCGCTTTATTTTAGTTCTGGTGGACTATGCAATGGGATATCCCAAAGCAATGCCTCTCCGCAATATCTCAGCACGCAGTATTGCGGAAGCACTCTTCCTCTTTATCTCCTGGGTTGGGATTCCGAAAGAAATCCTAACAGACCAAGGCACTTCATTTATGTCATGCACACTGTACGAACTGTATGGGTTACTGGGGATTAAGTCTATCCGCACCATTGTCTATCACCCACAAATGGATGGCTTAGTAGAGCAATTTAACCAAACACTCAAAAACATAATCTGTAAATTTATAAGTGAAGATGCGTGTAAGTGGTTTGAGCCCCTGTTATTCACAGTACGAGACGTCCCGCAAGCCTCCACGGGGTTTTCTCCCTTTAAATTATTATATGGGCATAAACCACATGGCATTCTGGACGTGGTACAGGAAAACTGGGGGGAGGGACCTTCACCTAGTAAAAATGAAATCCAGTACATTCTTGACCTGTGCGCAAAACTCCACACCCTCACGCACCTAACCCAGGAAAATTTGCGACAGGCACAAGAACGTCAAAGCCAAAGACAGGGGCACACGCCTTAGAGAGTTCACACCTAGAGACAAAGTCCTCGTATTATTGCCCATGTTGAGTTCTAAATCGGTCACCAAGTGGCAAGGGCCCTTTGAGGTCACACCGTGAGTCGGGGATGTCGACTATGAGGTAAAGTGAATGGATAGGGGCGGGGCACTGCAAATCTACCACTTCAACCTTTTAAAATGCTGGAATGAGGGGGTCCCCATGGCATTGGCATCTGTAGTCCCAGAGAAGGTGGAGCTGGGGCTGAAGGTAAAGAAATAACATCTCGGACCACTCCGGTCCCTTGTGGAGACCACCTTTCACTGGCCCAACTCACAGAGGTAGCCAAGTTGCAGAAGGAATTTTCCAATGTGTTCTCACCCCTTCCTGGTCGTACCCACCTCAGAGCACACAACATCGAATCGCCCCCAGGGGCGGTAGTATGTAGCTGCCCTTACCAATTGCCCGAACACAAGAAAAAGGTGGTTTGGAATGATTGGGCGGGTGAAAGTATGGTATCTGGAGTTCCGCTTGGGCCATGGGCAGGTGCTTCCCCAAATTAACAAGACCGCAGCAATTGCGGCCTGCCCGAGGCCCAAGACCAAAAAGGAGGTGAAATGGTTCTTGGGGCTGGCTGGTTATTATCATAGGTTTCTACCTAACTATTCGGACGTCACCAGCCTGCTAACCAATCTCACTAGAAAGGGGGCTCCAGATCCAGTCCAGTGGATGGAGCAGTGCCAACAGGCCTTCTCTGAGGTAAAAGCTGCACTGTGTGGGGGGCCACTTTTACACTCCCCTGACTTCTCTCTCCCCTTTATTTTGCAGACTGATGCATCGGACAGAGGGCTTGGGGCCGTTTTATCCCAGGAGGTGGAAGGCGAGGAGCGCCCCATGCTGTACATCAGCTGGAAACTGTTAATGTGCGAGAGCAAGTACAGCACAATTGAGAAAGAGTGTCTTGCCATCAAGCGGGTGGTCCTCGCCCTCCGATACTACCTGCTGGGGTGCCCTTTCACTCTCTGTTCGGATCACGTGCCCCTCCAGTGGCTCCACTGCATAAAGGATGCTAATGCGCAGATCACCCATTGGTATCTCGCCCTCCAGCCATTTAAGTTCAAGGTGATTCACAGGCCAGGGGTGCAGATGGTGGTGGTGGACTTCCTGTCCCATTGGGGGGGGTGTCAGCTTCAGGGCAGACAGCTCCCCGGCCTGAGTTGGGCGGTGGGGGTATGTGGCAGCAGGGGTGTGGCCAAGCAGCAGTCTGTGAATGGAGGGCAGGGTCGGGGAAAGTAAGTGACTAAGTCATTCCACCTGCTGTCAATTAGTGTGTGTGTGTGTGTGTGTGTGTGTGTGTGTGTTAGTTACAGGGATGGAGCATAAAAGAAGAAAGAGAGCAGAGAAAAGGAGCTCTCTCCCAGACCATGACGCATGTGTGAGTGAGTGAGTGAAAGAAAGCCAAAAAGCAAACTGAAGCTCAATAAGTGTTTCAGCTCTCGCCTGCCGTGCTTCTGTGCTCCACCCACATCAGGAAATGTTACATTGTTCTTCAGACTGAAGACAATGATTTGCTTTGCAGTCTTCTGGCCTTGGGATCTTTGAGCAGACAGAATGCAAAGATTGCACTTGGATACAATGAGATGATGATCAGTCCAGCAGAAGGGACCACACATGGATTTAGTCACTCTCACATCCTGCCTGTCCCTCTTGCTGCTGATAATATAATCAGATGCCAACGTCTGGAATGAGGATGCATACAAGATGTCTTGTTACAGGTAGGGAATCAAAATAAAGTGTTGGTAATGATAGGATTATGAGCAGTGCATGTTCTGAGGAGCAGTAAGCCATGGTTGTTACACTTGCCGATGCCACGTCTTCCTATGATCCCTTCCCAGATCTGGTGATCAGACCCCGCTCTGGCATTGGAGTCTCAGAGAATGAACAGCTTCTCTGACTGTGGGACTGCTGCAATGATGGCATCAAGTTCTTCATAGAATTTATCTTTGATGTCCTCTGAGTTAGTCATTGTGGGAGCATAAGCACTAATCAACATTGCATTCTTCTTGCCTCCACATGGGAGCTAAAGTGTCATCAGGTGATCCTGATACCCTCCGAGAGTTTGGTAAGTTTCTGGGCAAGGTGGAACTTTACAGCAAATCCAACACCTGCTTCTTACTGTTCAGTGCTGCTACAACCACTCCAGTAGAAGGTATAACCACCACCACATTCCATGAGCTGGCCCTTGTTGGCTAGATGTGTTTCACTGAGGGCAGCTATGTCCACATTGTAGCGAGCTAGTTTCCTGGCAACTAGTGCAGTTCTTACCTTCATTATCTTATTTATTTTCTTATTTGTTATAATTCGACTGCTGAGTGGGATCCCCGCCATCTGCAGTGTGCTGGCCAAGATGAGGTGAAGCAGGCTATGTTTGGGGCACCTTTTCTAGCCCCTTCCTCCGTGGAGGTGAGCAGAGTGAATCCTAAACAGGGCTGCTCAGACACCCAGGAGGCTGCTGAACTCCGCTGCTGCTTCATTCCAGCAGAGAGCGACCCTATGCCCTGGGCTGCCTGTGTGTGGAGGTTCATGATTACAGCTTCCAGTGTTTCCACACCTGCTGCTTCGCCACTTGCCCATTGCCACAGGACTTGAATTTAAATTTGAAGTCATGACTTGTGCATGACTTGGGTTAGAGTAAGGGAAAGTTGCACAGCTGTCAGCCTCACTCTCCCCTCCCAACCTAACTGGGTTCAGGGGCCAGACAGAATGGTAAGACAGAGGGGTTGCTCATACTTGCTCAAGGCACCACCCCAGGCAAGTGGAGGGAAGGAGATGCTTTACTACTCTATTGCATGGTGCTCAAGGACAGCACATGCCCACTGCCCACATACCTACACTGCATGTACACTCAAAAAACCACATGATCTTTGAAGGGTAATTTAGAAATAAATTATTTTCTCAAACACTAGCATTAAGGACACACCTTATATTTAACTTCATTTATTTTCAATCCCAGCTAATCAGAGGCAGAATATAAATAATCACTCAGGCTGAGCCATTCTAGCTGATGGCTTCCTTAATGTGCACGTGTGTGTGTGTGTGTGTGTGTGTGTGTGTGTGAGAGAGAGCAATCCTTTGTGCTGTCCTTTGTGCTCTCCTCTCACTGATTTTACCCCTGTGTTTGGAATAAAATTCTTACTGATATACCATATGCTGCAAGCCAAATGGTTTTGGACATCCAATATTTTAGGATTTTTCATTACACTTCAAACAATTGCCTCATTCTGAATACTCATACATACCTAAAGTAAACAGTGAATAGGTATCTGTACGAGTAACCTGGAAAGGGTTTGTGGCTTTATTTTATTGGACGCAATTTAGATCTAATGAGAAAAGGCTTGGATCTTGATCACTTAAATTAATCACCTCAAGCATGCAACATATGGTTTACCTGATTTGCCCTCCAAGTGCACCTTGCCTTAATAAAACATAGAGATTTGTATTTAAGGAATTATTGCCTATTTCATTTCTACTGACTATCAGAGGCGGTGCTTTAAGTACCTGGATGTCCATCACGCGTATGTGCAGGACGAGTGTTTGTATCACCAAAGTCATCTGTAACCTGGGTGATGTATGCCCCCTGACCCGGCACTAAATGCATGTTCACCCAGGAAGTGACCTCTTGCCTTCTTCTCGCATTGGTAAATAGGTTTCAGGCGTGTACAGGCACAGGTAGTACAGGTAGTCTTGTACAAGTTGGAGCTGTGAACTTTTGCCCTCCAAAGAATGTGATTAGCTATTTATTTACTGTTAAGTGTGTTCCATAGGCTTTCAAGCAAGCTACGGATGGTGTTATACAAGAAGTAGACCTTTTTTTTAAGCTGTATATGAGTGGACTCACTCTGATTTGGCAGTCTAAGAGGAATAACCAAGTTCATGATCATAGTGGTGTCTCTCGCCTTAATGCTGATCTGAAATGCAATTAATTTGAGTATCGGGCTGGGATCTCCCCTCGTAGCTCTCCGTTATGAGACACAGACTGTGATAGCATAACAGGACTTTGTTTCAGAGTTGGATGATAACACTTCAACATAAAATTGGAGAGTTATCAAAGACTGGCTACTCACCTAGATTAATAAAGAAACTACATTTAAGTTAAGGGTTATTCCTGGCGATTTTCATTTATATTAAAAGAGTTGACACACTGTTTGTAGGGAAGTCTGATTATGTAATTAGTCTGTGTTCATTTATTATTCACTAGGTGCAAGGCGGTTGTTCACCCCTAACTGCACCAAATACACTTACTGCACAGTATTTCACATAAATAGCTACCAAGGAGAAACCCTCCAAAGAGGCTAGTAATTAGGCTACTGTGTCAACCTAGGTTTAGTGGAAGCAGTAGTTAATAATGGTTACAATGTTCACTGATTGCCAAGCCCTTCTTGAGCCAGTTGATGGCCATGATCAATGTCGTTCTTGCTTGGGATTGAACACTTAAGGCAGGGACTGACAGAGCTGGTGTGCATGAATTGCAGCTGCATGAGTCTCGCAACATGGTTAGCCAGGTTAGCCCAACTAGAGAGCAAAATAAGCTATCAATTTCCCTTTGCCCAGAGGAGCAGTGCTGTGTCTCCTAGTGCACACAAGCACCACAGATCTGAGTCACAGGAGGCCCCCACTAAGGGCAAACACAGGAAAGTAGATCCTCTGGCCCAAAAGGTTGATACTTTGGCCTCTGAGTTTGCAGAGATTAAGACCCTCCTACTTAATTTGCAACAACCTAGTGCACAGCCTGCTAGTGTACCCGCTACAGCCGCACAACAGTCTCCTGAGGCACTGCCTCAGGCACTATGACTGGCCTTCAAGATTCATGAGGAAGATGTCCTCTCCACTAGGGCTTCAGAGAGCCTAGTTCTCAGTGGTAGGAGGGGTTGAGGAGGGGGTAGAGGAGAGCTCCCACTTCTCTCATCCCAATTCCCAGGAGACAAGCCACAGTTCACTGAGGGGTTCCAAGACTAGACAGACATCAGTCAGGCCTGCTGTGAAGATGGCTCTAGCACATCTGGGGTTGAATGCAGCACCAGCCCAGGTGACTCCTCAAAGTACCTTTTTCAAGAAGACCTCTCAGTCTGCACCTTTCTCTGTCCTACCTTCAGCCCCATATATTGAGGAGCTGCAGAGATGCTGGGCTGACCCCAGGCATCTCTCATCTCCCCAGTGACTGCAGAGTGCTGGCTAGCATGCAGGATGCAGCTGATCACAGCTTGGCCTGCATGCCCAATATGGAGCCAGCTGTCACTGCCCCAGTGCTGTCACCTGATGAGGCTGTCAGGCCCAATGCACACTATCCCTGGCCCTAATGACATTTGACAGACAGACAGACAAACAGACAGACAGTCTGATCATAAGGAGCTACAACACAGCAGCTTGGAACAGCTGCATTAGGAATTCTATGTCACACCTTATACTTGCCCTGTCCCAGACATTGCAGACCTCTGAGGTCAACCCTTCTGCCCAGAGCCTGAGGGATGCCTCCTTGCAGTCATTCACCTACATGACCAGAGAGTTGGGTAGGCTAATGTCTTCACTAACTCTCGCTCGGCATCAGGTATGGCTGGTCCCAGTCTCCACTTCTGGAACCCTGCAGGAAAGCCCTCCACTCTCTTGCTGTTGTTCCAGGGCAGCTATTTGAACTTGCTGCACAACAAGTTCTGGAGCATAGCCTACAGGTTACACAGGCCAGAAAGCAGTTTGCCAGTCTGCACTGTGAGCCCCCCCCCATTCAGAGGCCCTCTGTGGCAATTAATATGGCTCAGATAATACCACAGCCAACAACGTACCCGAGGGCACAATGCTCAGACAGCTTCGCAAGTCAGTCCACACCCACACCAGTGGAGTCCTTGGCAGAAGGAACAACACGTGTTGGAACTACAAGCCGTTCTGCTTTCCCTCAAACATTTCCTCCCAGTGCTGGGAGAGAACCATGTTCTTATAAAGACAGACAACATATCTGTGGTCTACCATATAAACCACTAGGGGAGCCCCAGGTCCAAACAGTCTTTAGGGATAGTACAACAGCTATTACTGTGGGCCCATACCCACCTATTGAGCCTGAGGGCAATACACTTTCCAGGCACCCAGAACAGGGTAGCAGATCTCTTATCCCAACAAAGTCCCCCATCCTGGGGAATGAAGGCTGCATCCAGAAGTGGTACAAGAAATCTGGCACAGATGCAGCAAGGCGGAGGTGGATCTTTTCACCTCGCAGGCAACAACACAATGTCCCCTCTGGTATTGACCTTTTTCATCTTCTTACACAAACCAGCCCCTCAGTCTGGCAGCTTTTGAGCACCCAACTAAAGAGGATGAACAGGGGCAGAATGCATACTTAGTGTGCCCAGTGTGAGCATTAAAGACTTCTATTCAAACCACTGCTGACTTCCAGCATTCAGATTCACTGTTTGTCTGTCATACAGGGCATAGGCGAGGTCAAAGTCTGTTTGCCTTGTCCAAACAGTGGTTGTCGAAATAGATTGTAGACGCTATTTTCTATGCATATAGGGGCAGTGGTCTCCCAATCTCTCAGGTGAGGGGTCACTCAACAAGGAATGTGTCTGTATCATGGGCGGCCCTATGAGGGGTTCCTCTTTTAGATATCTGTGCAGCTGCATCATAGACATCAACCTGCACATTTTCAAGATTCTATAGGGTTAATGGGGTCTCTCATAACCCAGTGGCAACAGCCATTTTTCCTACTCCTTCACAGCTCTCTTAAAGGGGTCTTCCTCATGACCTTGTTGGTATTAGTCATCCAGGTGCTTAAAACACAGCATCTGGTAGTCAGTAGAAATGAAATAGAATGATGGTTATGTATGTAACCATGATTCTATGAATTTTGGATAACTGCCAGAGCTTGGCAGTTACTCTGAATATTTGTGAGAAGATTGCCAAGAGGCCACTTCCTGGGAGAACATGCCTTTAGTGCTGGGGCAGGGGGCATACGTCACCCAGGTCACAGGTGACTTTTTGATACAAACTTGACCTGCACATACATGTGATGTCTGTCATGCATACGTGCAACTTGCCCAACTGCCCAGGTACTTAAAATCAATGACTTTCTCTCTACTCAAGTTGTCGAGAGCATTAATCAAGGGGTTCAGGTGCATCACTCTGGTTTTTTTTTCACATTTAGCTGGAGGCCAACAGCCTGAGAAGTCAACTCAATGCAATGAAGACGAGCCTCAGCGGAATTGATGGTATCTTTAAGGAGGGCAATGTCATCAGCAAAGTCAAGGTCAGTAAAGTGGACTGCAGGGTGACAGGAGGTTCAGCTGCACCTTTATGCCATTCTACAGTCTGTTCTTTCTGCATAACAGACCGTTGCTATGGATGGCACCATTAGCAGATACAATAGAATAATTTTTAGATCAATATTTTGTGTTAAATTATTGGGTTCTTTAGTAAATAGCCATCTAATAAGCAAGATAATGTACAACATGTTGGTCATTATCGTGAAATAAATCGCTTCTGGTTCATGTCTGCTTCATGTTGGGGTCCTGCATTGCCCTGTCAGGGTTTATTTTGAAATAATGACCGACTCACTGTACATTATCCTTTATGTAATAACAGCACTGATGGTAGTGCAGAGGTAAATCACAGTTCTATATTAATGTTCTAATGCATTATTGTTTATATAGTACAGTGGTGCTTGAAAGTTTGTGAACCCTTTAGAATTTTCTACATTTCTGCATAAATATGACCTAAAACATCAGATTTTCACACAAGTCCTAAAAGTAGATAAAGAGAACCCAGTTA
>JAPEKM010000020.1:14787423-14798004 GCA_027575975.1 Cathorops multiradiatus
CCTCGCCAGCCACGGGGCTCGAACCCGGACCTTCTTGCTGCGAGGCGACAGCGCTAACCATTACACCACCGTGCCGCCCTAGTTAGATTACTCGTTACTAAAAAAAAAAAGTAACGCCGTTTATTTCTAACCCCATTATTCCCATCACTGCTGAACGTGTAGGTTAGAGTCTGAGTGATCGTGTTGCTCCGTTGAAAAGAATTTTTAAAGCATTGTTTGTGTGTAAATACTGTACATGGATTGAGTGAGTAAAAACGTATTTAAATTCTTCAACCAGGAAAACCCCACATGTGAACAAGTGTATGGAATTGAAGATTGAGATTTGAAAAACCTTATTCGAACCACTCCAGATTGGTTTGAACGCTCCTAATCCTTCTCATAATCAGTCCTTGAGGCAGTTCATTGGGTCTAACTTGGCCTTTCCCTCTCCCCTCCTACACAGAGAAGCAAGGTCCGGAGCGGAAGCGCATTAAAAAGGAGCCCACCAACACCAGGAAGCCAAGCTTGCCGTTCGGGATGGGCATGCCAGGAATCCGGGCTGGGTACCCGCTGTCAGAGCGGCAGCAGGTGGCTCTTCTTATGCAGATGACAGCGGAGGAGTCAGTAAACAGTCCAGGTGCGTGCTTGTCATGAGCGCCACGTCCTGCAAGCCCCCACAAGCTCTCACTGTCCCTGCTGCTCTCTCTCCTCTCTCTCCCTCTCTCATGCCATGCTTCGTTAAAACACACACCACAGTACTTAATTAGAATTCCATTTAACAAGATAACCCTCATCAATTCCCATTACGACAGTGAAATAGACCACAGTCTGAATCCACTGCTGTATGACAATGGAAGTGTTTGTACACGTCTTCTAAACATTTCTTTACTCTTCAACTTGACTGTGCGTTTGTTTTTCTCTTACACTGGCCAGCTTGTTTTTACAAAGTGGCATCAGAGAAGTAGGGAAGTGAAAACTGTTGCATTGGGTATCGCCGAGTAATCTTAAAAGGTTTATTCGTGCACTCTGAGTTGTGCACCAAACCATACGTAGTTTTATTATTTCAAGCGCACTTGCCTCTTTACTCAGATTTTCCTCCTCGTCTTCAAATGGTTGCACATATTTAATTTTAACAAAAGGGGAAAAAATGTCCCTGCTGTGAATATTTAAAATTCTCACCATGCACACAAGTATTGTTTTCTGCTGACTAAAGAAGAAAAAAAGTTCAAAGTGCTGTCTGCTAACAGCATTGGTTCTTAACGAGTTCCTACATCTCCAACCTAAATCCAGGCATTTTTCTGCATCTAGTGCATCACATCGAATGTACTAAACACACTGAGAATTTTAAATAAATGCCATTCTGGATGATACCACCCAAAAGCCAACTGTAACAAACCATTTCCTTTAATCTTTCTCGTAAGAGAGAATAAACGAGACCAGAAAACAAGAGGCCACTGTTTTGAGCTGTGCATTCGTTGCCCAAGACTGCCATCCGGAGGCAGCTTTGAGTCGTCATGACCTTTTCAGCATGCAGTGTGTTACACTTGGACTCCATTGCACTGTGTGTCATGTGCCTCACAAATGCAGTTCTGTTTGGTTTTATTTTTAGACACAACACCAAAGCATCAGTCACAGTCAAATCTGGGTCAGAAGGGAACACCAAACTCCGCCTCAAAAACCAAAGACAAAGTGAATAAGCGGAATGAGAGAGGTGAAACACGGCTGCACCGGGCAGCCATCCGCGGTGAGGTGCGCCGCATCAAGGAGCTCATCAGCGAGGGAGCTGATGTGAATGTAAAAGACTTTGCAGGTGAGGAGTGCATTCATTGTTGCAGCCTGAGAAACAGTACAAAACTACAAATAAGGAACGATTGTCATGTTTAAGAAGAGAAAAAAAAAAAACGTCTGTTACGTCTTCCAGGCTGGACCGCACTGCATGAAGCATGCAACAGGGGGTATTACGAAGTGGCCAAGCAGCTGCTGGCAGCCGGGGCCGAGGTCAATACCAAGGGCCTGGATGATGATACGCCTCTACATGATGCGTCAAACAATGGCCACTTTAAAGTAAGCTTTGTTCAAGCATGATTAGTACATCGAACCAGGGTTTCATGGCACTTTTTTTCCAGGAATTTTTCAGCTAGTGAGCAATTCTGTTTAATCCAGCCATTCAGACTTTTTTGGTTCTTTGTTTTCTAGGTGGTGAAGTTACTTTTGCGGTATGGAGGGGACCCTTGTCAAAGCAACAGAAGGGGGGAAACGCCGCTGAAGGTTGCGAACTCTCCAACCATGCTTAATTTGTTGCTTGGAAAAGGCACTTACACTTCTAGTGAGAGCTCATCAGGTATGTGCTGTATATACATTTCTTTTAAAAAGCCAAATACAAATCTTGAAGTTCTCTCCAGTAATTTTTTTTTTTTTTGTGCCATCAGAATCTTCAGAGGAGGAGGACGCGCCATCGTTTGCCCCATCTAGCTCTGTTGATGGCAATAACACAGATTCAGAGTTCGAGAAGGGCTTAAAGCTGAAAGGGAAGCCCCTCGACCCGCCCAAATCCATCACCACGCCGGTCAAGGACGAATACGAGTTTGATGAGGATGACGAAGAGGAGCGCGTCCCGCCTGTGGATGACAAGCATTTGCTCAAAAAAGACTTCCGCAAGGATCCCGTCAGCAAGGTCAACAACTTCATCTCCATCCCCAAGATGGAGGTGAAAACTTATTCCAAAAGCAACTCACTCACACCAAAGAAGCCTGTGCGTCGGATACTGTCAGATAGCAACAGCTCAGATGAGGATGACCGGACGTTGTGTTTCACGCCAGCACCCACGCCAAGGCAATCTGCTGCTCAGAGCAACACCAAGAGTAGAGACTCGAACACGTTGTGCTCCAAGCAGCAGAAAGACAAAAGCAAAGTCAAAAAGAAGAGAAAGAAAGAGACAAAAAATAACATCAGTAAGGAGGTGCGCTTTGGCAAAGTGAACGACAAGTTCTGCACCTCTGACTCTGAGACGGGCGATATGGAGAGTGAGGATGATAAGGGCTCAATGCCTGTTTCGAACTGTGTGAAGGATTCTACAACTTTGAGCCTTAAAGAATCTAGCGTATTCAGCTCACTGTCTGTGTCTTCTTCCTCCTCTTCTCATGGGAGTTTGGGCTCTCAGAAGCTTACACAATCTCTGGCAGAGCAGCACCCGAAACAGTGGAGGACAGATGGTTGGAAGACTGTGTCCTCCCCAGTTTGGTCTGATGTCAGCTCCCTCTCCGACTCAGTCAGAACGAGGCTTTCCAGCGAGTCTGACTATTCCTCTGCAGACTCGAGTGTTGAGTCAATAAAACAGGTGAAGAAGAAAGCACAGGAGAAGAAGAAAAACAATACGCATGCCAGTGTGCTAGACAAAAAGAGCTCTGACTTTTATAAGAACTCAAGCATGGATGGAGCCGCTTCTAAAACAGACAAGGACGGAAAGGTATTGAAAAAACACAAAGTAAAACATAAACACAAAAATAAAGAAAAGGAGAAGGTTGCAACTTTAGTGTTGAATCAAGACATGAATGAAAAATTTGTCAAGAGCATTTCCTTCGACTTTGACGATTCTCGACAAGAGTCACCTTCCGAAAGCAAAGTCAAACTCTCCAAACATGAAAAAGATCATTTTAAGAAAGAGGACAGGTTGTCAAAAGTTAAAGCTGAAGATAAAGACTGGACAGGGAAAGAAGTTCAAAGAGTATCTAAAGAAGAGAAGTCCAAGAAAACAAAGGAGTCGAATAAAGATAGAGCGATTAAAGATGAAAAGGACAAATCTTTAAAAACTGAAAAGGAGAAAGGGATGAAGGACAAAGAAAAGCCTAAAGAGGAAAAACAAAAATCCCATAAAGAGGATAAAAAGAAAAAGTCCAAGGATAAGTCTCTCAAAGCAGAAAAAAAGAGTGAGCAGAGAGAAGAGAAGCATTTTAAGGTGGAAAAAGACAAAACTGTAAAAGAGGAAAAGTCAAAGAAAGATAAGACCCTCAAGGAAGAACCGGACTATGAGGACTATGATATGAAAAATCCTTTTTTAGAGGATACCAAGATGAGCGCATCCGATCATGACCGATGGCCATCAGACCTTTCCTCTGACAGCTCTCTCTATGAAGATGATAGTTGGGATGCCCCCATGAAAGACTACAAAGCCAATAACAATTCTGTGAAACTGATTGTGGAAACGATGAAAGACGAAAACAGGGACCGGAAAAAGGACGGCAAAGTTAAAGACAAGAAGTCGGAGCATGGTGACAAGCGCTTTGACAAAGATCTTATTTCCAAGAAAAAAGAGAAGGAATCCTCTGACAAAGGAAGCGACAAAGGAAGCGAAAAGAAAAAAGACTGGACTGACAAACAAAAGCTGAACTCCAGTCATTCCGAAAAGGAGAAGAAACGAAAGGAATCGGCTGATGGAGTCATCAAAGAGAAGAAAGAAAAGGAGTCCGAGTGCGGCAGGGACAGGAAAGATTCCTACGAGTTTACCAAGGAGCGTAAAGACTCCAAAAGCAAAACGGAATGCTTGAGAGATGAATACAGCATCGAGACCTTCTTCAAATCCGAGAGTGAAACTACGCCGAAGTCTGATCCCAGGGAGAGGAACCACTCTGGAAAAGAAAAGGAGAAGAAGGGGGATGGCGTGGAGAAGAAGGACAAGTTAAAAGGTGAAAAGCACAAAGATAAGCCTAAAGATCGAAGTTTGGACCAGGAGAAGCCTGAGAAAAACTTGGTGGACAGGTCTTTGAAAGATAAAGACATTGAAAGGAGCTCCAAAGACAAGAAAGATGGGGCTAAAGATAAACACAAAGATTCTCACAGTAAGGAGAGGAAGATGTCATCTGAGCAGAGTAAAGACAAGAAAGAAAAAATATTCCAAGACAAACATGGTGAAAGGGAAAAGGATTTTCTTGAATTTAAAAAGGAAGAAAAGAAGAGTGAAAAGGTGAGGGAGAAGACCTGGTATAAAATTGAGGATATATTCACGGATGAGAGTGAAGATGAGAGTGATAATTACAACGGAGGGGTGGCAAAATTGAGCGATTCTTTTGGACTATTGGACTCTCTCCGTAAAGACTCCACGCCTGATAGAGATGACCTAGATATCCTGACGGATAAACACAGGAAGTATTCTGGGGAGGGGAAACAACACTCGACAGAAAATAAGAAGGAAAAGGAGCATAAAGATAAAAAGAAAGAAAAGATGTTTGATGCAGGAAAAGAGAGAAAAGGCTCAATGGAAAAACACAAAGATAAGAAAGACAAGGATTCAACTGATATAAAACACAAGGACCGCAAAGACCGAGCGTCTGTGGACTCGAATCAGGAAAAGAAAATCCGACAGAAACCAACAGACAAGAGGGAGCTCACTGAGGAAAAGGGCAAAAGCAAATACAAAGACAAACCAGACCATCTGAAAGATAGAAAACTTTCCAAGGGCAGTGGTGAGAATGAGAAATCCTTGCTTGAGAAGCTAGAGGAGGAGGCCATGAATGACTACAAAGATGATTCCAATGATAAGAACAGCGAGATGTCATCAGACAGTTTCACAGACCGGGGGCATGAGCCAGTTTCAAGCAGCTTCTATGACTCCTCAAATATCACCTTGCCAGATATGTCAGAGGATCGAAGAGAGTCACTGTCCATCTCTAACCCACAGGACAAATTCAGAGAGAAAGAGCGGCATAGGCATTCCTCTTCCTCATCCTCCAAAAAGAGTCATGACAAGGAGAAGGAGAAGGGCAAGAAAGAGAAAGCTGATAAGCGGGACAAGTCGGAGGAGCTTAGAGAGTCCTTTGGCCGCAGAGAGAGCCTGCCGGTTGAGAAAGAGCCCATGCCCCTGGAAGCTGATCCATATACTTTTCCATATGGTTCCAAGGGTGATGGAGAGGATGACTTGGACAAAACTCTGGAGTTTGAAAAGGAAATGTCCAAAAAGGATAAGACAAATAGCATCATTACTAGCGAAAAGATTAAAGACAAAAAGAAGAAAGAGAAGCATAAGGAAAAGGTCAAAGAGGAGAAACACAAATATTCAGATGGTTTTGGGTCTTTCCGACACATCAAAGACGAGCAAAAATCTGGACTGAAAGAGAGCCCTCAAGTCACAAATTTAAAAGACAAGTCGAAAGAAGATAGTCCAAAGTTTGATGGCAAAAACAAGGACAGAAATCGGGACATTGCAGACAAAGATAGAACAGATTATAACAAGACCAAGGATAAGCTCAATGACGGCGACAAGCTCAGCCAGTCAAAAGACACCACCCGGAAAGACACTCGCCCACGTGAGAAACTTCTGGTTGATGGTGATCTCAGACTAACGAGCTTTGGTAAAATGCTTAGTTTAAAGGATCAGGAGAATGAAGAGCGCCATAAGAGACACAAGGAGAAGATGAAACAAATGGAGAAATTAAGGCATAAATCAGGAGATCCAAAGTTTAAAGAGAAAATCAAGTCCAGCGAAGATCTCAAAAAGAACCGTAGTGATCTCTCATCTAAGAAGACTGGCACATTAGACTCTGCTTTGAAAGACAAGAAACTTAAAGATGTGAGCATTCCATCTCAGATGATGTCCCCTGATAGAAAATCACAGCCACTGGACAGCCAAAACTCAAAAGACTGGCTAGCAGGCCACCAGATGAAGGAAAATCTTCCTGCTTCTCCACGACCTGATCAGAACAGGCCAACAGGGGTCCCCACTCCTGCATCTGTGATTTCATGTCCAAGCTATGAGGAAGTCATGCAGACTCCTCGTACACCATCCTGCAGTACAGAGGACTACCAAGAAATCATATTCGATGGACTCGACTGTCAGAACTCTTCCGCAATGACCATGTCAGTGAACGCCTGCTCCCCGACGTTCTTTGATAGATACACGTCACAGAACTCATCCCATAGTTTCCCAGAAGGAACCTGCATCACACCAGCGAAAAATATGCAGTTACCCCTCGAGAGTCGATCAGTCACCTCTGACGTCAGAAGACCTCTAGAAGAAGAGTTCAAAGCAGAAGCTGACAAGTTTCTTCGACAGCAAAATGCACCTCAAGAATTCGAGTCTTCTGCCTCACATCTTTCTGAAGACAAAACCCTCCCAATGGAGAGACTCGATGGTCTTTCGTCTTCATACCCCTCACCTCACATTAACATGCTGTCTCCAAGGCCTGATTCAGCACAGCCTGTACCCGATAGAGCTTCTGCAGCCAGTTCTGGGAACGATGCCAGTGAACTCCCTCCAGAGAGTATGTACAGTTATCTCATGAAGCCCTCGACTCCAGTCCATAGATCTGACGCTCAGTGTCTGGACATAGCTGCTCCTCTGACACCAGCTCCTGCGGCTTTGCCTCCAATGGACATTGATGATCTGTCTGAACCACATCAAAGTGAGCCCAGTTTGTTGCCCTCTGATCCAGTGAGTGGCAGTGAATATTTACCTCCCCTTGTTGAGGAGCAGGATGAAGATGAGGAGGATGATAATGAAGAGGAGGAAGAGGAGGAGGACGACGAAGAGGAGGATAATTCGGAGGAAACGGCTGAAACTCGGATTGCTTCAGATCAGGCCATGCAGTCTACTGAAGACCCCACGTATTCTCTTGGATTAGAAGATTCTGTCATGAAGACTTGGGCTGACTCTCTAGATCGTAGAGAGCCTGAAGTCCTTCCACTGACACCCACTCATCCTCAAGATAATAACATGGAAAACTCTTGTGATCAGTCTATTGGGTGGAACTCGGATGGTCTTATGAAATCTCCCCATGAAAGTTATGGAGAGGTTGAAGCTGCGGTTTCAAAGATCAGCAGTCCATATTCACACTCTGATTGTGACCTTCCACCTATTCCGACCGCAATACCTGTCCACTCATCCATGACACCCCCTTATTCTACATATTCCAGGTCATACCAACACATTTCAGAAAGTCATTATGACGTACAGAAAGACGGCGTAGAGGATATTTCTTCATCACCGAGACCCGAAGCAGAGTCTGCAGAATCCAACTTCATGCCACCCTCCTCAGCTCGACTAGAAACCTTCTTCACAGATATCAAACCACATGTTGAGGAGAATCAAATGGACATTGAGCCATCGTGTGTGGCACAAGAGAATAGAGAAGAATCACTCAGTTACCCTCAGGGCAGTCTTGCCCAACCAGTAAGCTGTGAGTCTCACTGGGTTGACCCCTTTCCTAACGCAGTTGACGAGCTAGATCCTTTGAGTCCGTTCTCTTTGACGGAACTTGCCTTCCCAGAAAAAGAGATGCATGAGCCTGACGTTACAACCTCAGAGACAGCAGAGAACAAACATCCTCCTCCTGTCCCAATAAGACCTTTGGAAGCAAGCAAAGAGCTTGGGGTATTAGATGTTGGCTTTCCCAGTTTGACCAAGCCTCCATGCTCGCCTGTAGTTGTTCCTCCATGCGAGTCTGCTCAGGATTTGGAGCCAACTGCCCATGAAGAGAGCTACAGACCCCAACATGAGCTCGAACCAGAACCTCACAACATTCAAGATGTTCCATCAATTAAAGAAACCATCCAGGAAGATGTGCATCTGTTTGATGACCATGATGAGGGTGACGGCAACATGTATTCAGATGTTGATGGAGAGAATGACCAGGAATATAGACAGAAAGACACAGCCCCCGATATGCTGGTGGCAGTAACACCATGTTTGGAACCACTGGCGCCTTTAAAATCGGATCAAATTGCGTCTAATCCCGTGGTTGTCTTGGGTACATCGTGCAACTCTTGCCCCCCTGCTCCAGTCTTGACTGTCACATCATCCAGCACCCCCCAAATATCAGAAACTTTGGAGACAACGGTCAAACTCCCAGTTGCACCTGCCACAACTGAGGCCCCCAAAAAGGTTGAGGAGATAGCTCCAAGAATGACTCGCAATCGCGCACAGATGCTGGCCAACCAGAGTAAGCAGAACACTGCGACAAGTGTCTCATCTTCCACAACCTCCTCTCCTGTTACGACAAGCATCACTACTATTTCTCCATCCTCTCTTACCTCTGGAGAGAAGGAGCCGATCAGTACCATCCCTGCTCAGGCTTCAGCTCCTGTTCTCGTTACCAAATCTAAAGGCCGCACTGAGGAGGAGGATGGCCAGACGCAGCATCCTCGCAAAAGGAAGTTCCAGAAATCAGGCCAGCAACAAGTACAGGTTCAACTCGTCAACACGGCGATGCAGCAAACACGGGAGATGATACAGCAAACGTTAGCAGTTATAGTGAATGCCATCAAGCTGGATGAAATTGAGCCATACCACAGCGACCGCTCCAACCCTTACTTTGAGTACTTACAGATCCGCAAAAAGATCGAAGAGAAACGGAAAATCCTTTGCTATATAACACCACAAGCTCCTCAGTGCTATGCAGAATACGTGACGTACACCGGCTCCTACCTGCTAGATGGCAAACCACTGAGCAAACTACATATCCCAGTGGTAAGAACAGCGTTTTGCACAATAACACTACCTTTGTTGCGTTTACACAACTTTATAACAAACATTAGGAAACCAGCATTTCAAAATTTATACCAAAAGAGAGATTTTCGGTTCTGTCCTGCAGATTGCTCCACCTCCATCTTTGTCTGAGCCCTTGAAGGAGCTCTTCAGACAGCAGGAGGCAGTAAGGGGGAAACTGCGACTGCAGCACAGCATTGAGCGGGTAAATCCACCAACTTCATCACCCACACACTGCCTGTTTCCTACCCCTGAATCCCTTAGCATGCTTTAGGAGTCATCCTGTTAAAATTGATCGCTCAGCATTAAACCTTTTCGAGTGATCAGGTCTTCTGTATAATAGAAAAGCCCTGTATCTTGAAATGTTTTTTTTTTTCCAAACTGTACAAAGTATGGCATAATACAGTCAAATTTCTCATTTCATCTTGCACTCATCTGATGTTTGGAAAATTCTACGTACCACCTTAATCAAACCTTATCGCAAGGGTCAGAGTGTCTAGACTGGCCTTACGAACGTCTCGAAATTTTATTTTCCTTTTCTATAGGAAAAGCTGATTGTGTCCTGTGAACAAGAGGTCCTGCGAGTTCACTGCAGAGCGGCCAGAACTATTGCTAATCAGGCTGTCCCGTTTAGCGCTTGCACCATGCTTCTGGATTCCGAGGTTTACAATATGCCATCAGAGAGCCAGGTAGGTAAAATACCTTTACTCTCACCGTGAACCAGCCTCGCATCTCAATGCTAACAGTTCCACAGGTGTAGAATAATTTGCTAAATCCTGATGTGTTTTAACAGGGGGATGAAAACAAATCTGTGAGAGACCGCTTTAACGCCCGGCAGTTTATCTCTTGGATTCAAGACGTGGACGATAAATATGACCGCATGAAGGTGAGGGTCTTACTGATGGAATTCTTATGCTGTACATACTGATGCACTACTTAAAGGAAAACTCTGGAGTGAAATGCTTTCTAGGTCTATTTTCGCATTATTGGGAGTGCATACGTTGAGTTGTTACCACAATCATGTCAATCGGATGTGTTTTGAGAAAGTTCGTTTTTTGCGATTTCAACCGGAAAGCGCTAACACGGCAGTGCGCGGGGCATGTCTTTTTGCCGATACAAAACGCTAG
>JAPEKM010000020.1:15314004-15324566 GCA_027575975.1 Cathorops multiradiatus
CCCCCCCCCCCAAGTATGTGATACATTATGGAAATGTTGCATACTGTTTAACTCGCGTGTTGCAGTACCGGAACGCGCCTCAGATGTCCTTCTCTGATAGCAGCAGTAACGAGAGGCACGGTGTTCACTTTAACACCAAGTCCAACCAAAGCAACTACACCTCCAGAGCGTGTTGCCTGTACATACACAAAATGCACACTTCCTCAGTGTGCATCCAGCATCAACAAAAAACAAGCCTCTCTGAAAGTCTCATCTCCATTATCTCTAGCCGCTTTATCCTGTTCTACAGGGTCGCAGGCAAGCTGGAGTCTATCCCAGCTCACTACGGGTGAAAGGCGGGGTACACCCTGGACAAGTCACCAGGTCATCACAGGGCTCCTCTCTGAAAGTTTCTTAAATGTTCTTGAAATTTTCCATGCCATTGTCAATCATTAAGATCTTCCTTAATTCCTGGTGCATCTCAAAATTAGAATATTGTGAGTTTTGTAATTTAATCTAAAAAGGTAAACTTTCATTCTATATTCATTACATGTAAAGTGAAATTTCAAGCCTTTTTGTTTAACTTTTGATGATTATGGCTTATAGCTCATGAGAATCAGAAATCCAGTATCTCATTGTTAGAATATTTCATTAAGAGTTTGAGTAAAATAGAATAAATACTGTGTATCTCTCGGTGTAGTTCAGTACATGCAACCACAATCATGGGGAAGACTGCTGACTTGGCAGTTGTCCAGAAGATGATCACTGACACCCTCCACAAGGATGGTAAGCCACATAAGGTCATTGCTGAAAAGGCTGGCTGGAAAAGCTACACAAGCAACAGAGATGACTGCAGCCTTGAGAGGCTTGTCAAGAAAAGTAAATTCAAGAACTTGGGAGAGCTGCACAAGGAGTGGGGTGAGACTGGTGTCAGTGCATCAAGAGCCACCATACACCGGCATCTTTAGAAAAGGGGCTACAACTGTCACACATTCTTAATATCAAGCCACTCCTGAACTAGAGACATCAGAAGTGTCTTACCTAGGCTAAGCAGAGAAAGAACTGGACTGTTGCTCAGTGGTCCAAAGTCCTCTTTTCAGATGAAAGTAAACTTTGCATTTCATTTGGAAATCAAGGTCCTCAAGTCTGGAGGAAGAGTGGAGAGGTATAGAGTCCAAGGTGTTCGAAGTTCAGTGTGATGTTTCCGCAGTCTGTGATGATTTGGGGTGCCATGTCATTTGCTGGTGTTGGTCCACTGCATTTTATCAAGTCCAAAGTCAATGCAGCCATCTACCAGGAGATTTTAGGACACTTCATGCTTCTATCTGCTGGCAAGTTTTATGGAGATGCTGATTTCCTTTTCCAGCAGGACTTGGCACCTGCCCACAGTGCCAAAACTACTACCAAATGGTTTCCTGATCATGATATTGTTTGATTGGCCAGCCAACTCAGTGGACCTGAACCCCATAGAGAATCTATGGGATATTGTCAAGAGGAAGATGAAACACCCAATCCAAAAATACAAACGAGCTGAAGGCTGCTATCAAAGTAACCTGGGCTTCAAGCTGATTGCCTCCATGCCACACTGCACTGACACAGTAATTCATGGTAAAGGAGCCTGAACCAAGTACTAAGTGTATAAATGAACATACTTTTCAGAAGTGAGACATTTCTGTATTGTAAATTCTTTTTTTGATTGGTCTTAGAAAATATTCTAATAATTTGAGATACTGGGTTTCTGATTTTCATGAGATATAAGGCATAATCATAAATTAAAAGAGGCTTGAAATATTTAATTGTACATGTAATAAATATAGTGTAGGAAAGTTTACCTTTTTGAAATAAATTACAAACTTTTTCATGATCTTTAAATTTGAGATGTGCTAATAAACCTGCTTTGTCATGACAACTGTTAAAAGCATGACATGAATACATTTAGACTGTCTTTAATAACCTAATTAATACATTAGCAAGATTCCTATCAGGGTGTAGGGACTTATAGATGTGAGTGTGTCGCAAACTGGAAGCCAAATTCAAATCGATAGGCTGAAGACGTAGTCAGGGTCGGGTAAGGGTCGAAAATGGATTATCAGAGGACAGGCATGACATCAAAGTCGGGATATAGACAAGGCTGAGCTTAAATAGAGGGGTACTACTGGGATAATGGGAAACGGGTATGTTCCTAATACTCTGGAGAGGTGGGGCATTGTGGTGCTTGGGAGATGTACTTCAAAGCAGCCATGCTTGGATGCCACTCTGAACTTAGACTTTCAGCACCATGACATGACAGAATCCTCCTGAGGTGCTTACTCTGGGAGCGATCTCCTTTCTGGGGCAACCTCTTCTCCTGTGTGCTGGTTTGTCAGGGTGTTCAGTATGGAGTTCTTGGGTGAGTAATGGGTTGAGAATGTCCTTAGCATTTACCCAGCTATGTTCCTCCTGGCCATATCCCTGCCAGTCCACAAGATATTCTAAGTGTCTTTGCCTATGAAAGGAGCTGAGAATTTTGTGAACTTCATATACTGGATCCTCTTCAACTTCTAGGGGAGAAGGAGGTTTGCTGGTGGGAATATTAGTTGCCAGGGGTCCTTGAATGGCAGGCTTTAGGCATGACACATGGAATGTGGGTGAAATATGGCAATGAGGTGGTAGCTCTAATTTAAAGGCTCTCTTATTGATTCTACGGAGGGCCTTGAATGGGCTGATGTACTGTATCAGGCATGGAACCTTCTAAATGAGTTGGGATCTTGTCAGTCTCTAGTGGACACCCACACTCAGTCACTAGGAGAATAATTGGGTATTTCCCCTCTGTGTCTGTTTGCATATCATTTGTACCTGTGGGCTACCTGTTTTAACCACTGATGAACTCCTTTACATACTTTTTCCATACTTCACTACTTTTGAACCATGAGTCATCTGGCAGGATCTGAGAGAGTGAATCATCCCAAGGGAACAGAGGTGGCCAGTAACCAAGGATCCATTGGAATGGTGTTAACTGGGTGGCCAAGTGCTTTAGAGAGTTCTGGGCATATCCTGCCCAAGGGATATATTATGTCCAATCTTTCTGGTTCTCCATACAAAACACTCTGAGGAAACAGTTGATCTCCTGGTTGGTGTGTTCCATTTGGCTGTTGGACTGGGGATGGTACCCTGAGATTAAGCTGACTGACACCCCCAGTTTGTCCATGAACTTATTCCAAACCCTGGATATGAACTGAGGACCCCAGTCACTAACAATGTCCTCAGGAAGGCCATGGTATCAGAAAACATGAGTGAATAAAAGTTCAGCAGTCTCAAAAGCTGTGGGCAGGCCTGGCAGGGGAATGACTTTTAGCACTTTAGAGAATCTGTCAAATGACTACCAGTATTCCCTTCTGACTTGGATAGATCAATGATGAAATTGATGGCTATATGTCACCAGGGTCTTTGTGGTATGGGCAGTGGGCAAAGTTTACCAGCTGGAGGAGCCGGAGGTACCTTGGCTTGGGCACAGGTGGAGCAGGAGGATACAAAGTCGTTGATATCAGATGTCATATTCTCCCACCAGTATTTGTTTTGGAGGAGCTGATAGGTACACTGACTGCTTGGATGTCCTGTGGCCAGGGATGCAGAAGCCCAAATAATGAGTTTGCCTTGCAGTTGCAGAAGATACAAACTTGAGACCAGGAAGGCAGGCTTCAAGAGGGTTATGTGGCTGGGCCTGGGTTATCTCCTTGTCCACTTCCCATGCAATCACCTGGATAAAGTACTCTGGTGGTAAGATAAGAGTGGGTTCTGAACTGAGGTTGGAAGCAGTGTGGATTCATGAGAGGGCATTGGCCTTTGTGTTTTTGGAACCTGGATGAAAAGTGATGGAGAATCTGAATTGGGTAAAGAATCGTGCCCACCTTGCCTGATGGGGATTTAGTTGCTTAGCTGTTTTCAGGTACTCAAGGTTTTTATGGTCTGTGAGGATGGTAAAGAGACATGTTGCCCCTTCTAGCCAGTGTCTCCATTCTTCAAGTGCTAGTTTGATAAGGAGTTCCCAGTTACCAATATCATAGTTTTGTTCTGCTGAAGTGTGTTCTGCTGAAGTGTGTGTTTTAAAGAAAGCTATAAGGTGTAGCTTGGGCTTTTCCCCAAAGCATTCTGACAACACTCCTTTCACTCCTGTCTCTGACGCATCTACCTCTACAGTGAAGGGTATGGTCGGGTCTGGGTGTTCAAGAATGGGGCAAAAGTGAAAGTCTTGAGTTGTTTAAAGGCCTCCTCAGTGGCTTGGTTCCACTGGAGACACCTGGGACCCTTCTTGAGTAGAGCAGTGAGGGGTGAGGGTATCATGCTGAAGCCCCTGATAAAACAATAGAAACTGGCAAGCCACAGGAAACGTTGCAGTTCCTTGACCATCGTGGGATTGAGCCAGGCGGTGACTGCGGAGACCATGCTGTTGTCCATGCTGATACCTTCTGCACTGATGTACCTGAGGAATGAGATCTGAGTAACGTGAAATTCACACTTTTCTGCTTAGATGTTCAGGCTATTCTCAAGGAGCTGGGTTAGCACTGATTTGACATGATTCAGGTAAACAACTTGGTTAGGGGAGTAAATCAGGAGGTCATCTATATTGGCAATGATGTAATGTCCCAACATTTTTGGAGCTATTTTATTTTATTCTCCTTTTCTATTTGTATTTACTTTTTTTGTGTGTTTGTGTAGTTTAATGTTTGAGTGTTTTGTCTGCCGGTCATGGTGTAGCTCCGGACCCGGTTTTGGGCGTCAGTTCCCTCCAGGCATTGTTTCACCATGAGTAAAGCCTGTGCTCCTAGCTATGGACTGCAGTGAGCTCATTGCTTATTTAACATGGTGGTCCAGCGCTCTGTGCTTTGATGCTTGGTGCAATGTTCCGAGCGATGTTGCTCTGTTTGCCTTGTGGAAGCTGTGCAGGCTGGTTTGGGACACACCCATGCTCTGCATGGTGGTGCACCTGTGCTCGTTTCTGGATCCATGGTGTGTTGTTCGAGCGAGGTCGTGGCGGCTGTGCTGGAGATGTGCCTTTTGGTGGGACTGTGGTTGTCACACCTCGGGAGTTACACCCTGACCTCGATTTGGTGGATTTTTTAAAATTTTTCATTTTTTGTTGAGTACGTCGTGTGCGTCTGGCTCCCGCTTCTCACTGGAGCTTTTTTTTTTTTCTTTCAATTTTTTTATTCCTTTTTTTTTCTGTGTAGTTTTTTTTTCTCTATAATTGTAAAGCGACCTTGGGTATCTTGAAAAGCACTATATAAATGTAACTTATTTTATTATTATTAACATCTCTGAGGATATTGTTTATCAAACACTGGGCATGACACAATATTCAAAGTGCCCTGAAGTAATGCTAATGGCTGTCTTCCATTCATCTCCTTCATGGATTCTCACCAGATATGCACTTCTGAGATCTAACTTGGTGAACACACAGGTAGACTTTGTTTCAGAGCCGAGGGTACTAATGGAAGCGGATAAAGGTACTTGACTATAATCTGGTTCAAATCTCTGTAATCTATGCAGGGGAGAAGCCACCCCCTCTTTTCCACAAAAAAGAAGCTACCAGATGCCGGGTAAGTGGAAGGACAAATGCATCCTTGTTGCAGCGCTTCTTGAACATACTCCTCCATAGCAACTTGCTCGGTGATCGAAAGGGGGTAGATGTGGTTACATGGAGGTGTAGTGCCAGGGAGGAGATTGCTCACACAATCCTAGGGTCAATGAGGGGAGAGACCTCTAGCTTTACCTTTACTGAGCACTTCTTTTAGTTTGTGATGGCAGGCAGGGATATGTTCGATACCTCCACATGAGGGACTTTTGATGGATGTGGATGCCACAGAAAATGCAGATATCTTTGAAAGCAGGAGGATGACAATTGTAAGATCTCTTGGTGTTGCCAAGATATTAAGGGATCATGAGTTTGGAGCCAGGGGCACGATTAGCTGTGTGAGTGACAAACAGGGCAAAGCTTTCTGTATGAAGGGCTGTGTCCAGAATATCTAGTGGCAGGGTGTGAGTGGTGAGAAGCCCCTCCTCAATGGGACCATGATCAATGGCCTTAAGACTCATGCGTCATTGGAGTTCTTCTGTGGGCAGGTTGAATCTCTGATCTCGAGACTGATAAAGTTACCCTCTGCCCCTGAGTCTGAGTGCATAGAGAACATGGGTCAAGTCTGGGAGCTTTAGTAGCATGTGAATCTTAAGAGAATAAGGTGTAGAAGTGGGTTCATAACTCAATGGACTAGTGGAATTGTATTCTTTGCGAGGGGGACCCTCCTGTCTAGGGTTAGGTGATCTGATCAGGCACATAGCAAGAAGGTGACCATGGTCCCACAGTAGAAGCACAACCCCTTGCGATGTCCTCTCTCCCCCTCAGAACATGGCATGTGAGTATGGGAGGTTGAGGAAGGGCTGGAGAGTGCTAAATTGAGGGTCTGGTCAGGAACAGATGATCCAGTCATATGGCCAGATCAATGAGGGAGTTGAGAGTGAGCTGCTCATCATGACACGCCATCTGTCCAAGGTGTATACTGCCTCTCGCCCAATGTCCGTTCGAATTGGCTCCAGCACACCCATGACTCACAATGGACAATCAGTATGGATGATGATTGTAATATGGTACAATTATTATTTTGATAGATTGCTGTTTGGATGCTGCTTTCAGCACCAGTACACTCTATGGTGATGTGAGGCATGCCCGCCAACACGCCATCCGCACGTTTAGCCATTTCCTGTGGTATATCGTCCCTCTTAACAGGAAGAATAAAGTCGGCTCCTAATTCTTTAGCCTTGGCTAACCGATCAGCAGAAAGGTATGATGGTATAAGAAGGCATCGAATAAATAGATGGCTTTTTTTTGTTTGTTTTTTTTTTCTGTTTGAGTTCATATCCAAGTTCTCATTAACAGTACAGTAACAGTAAAAATAGTCATTTCTCAGGTGACTCTGAAGAGAATTATACACATAGTGAACAGTAAATTATTAGTTTACACAAACAAGAGCTTTAGCTCAGTCTTTCATCAGCTCCGTAATTCAAGATAGTGGAGGTTTTCAGAGACACTGCAATGTTGTATATGATCCTACTGTTCACTTTATCTTATCAGATACATCTTATCATAGAATATTTGCCTTCTATTCCAGCCTGACTGAAATAAATACATCTTATCATCCAAATGGCACAGGTTATGAGCATATGCACCTTACCGCTTATAAGCACTTGAGAGGCTCCCATGGCTTTAGCTACCAACAGAGTGACCAGTCCGATCGGTCCTACAGGAACCAAAACAGAGGCTGTTTAAGCAATTGATCCATATTAGTGATAGAATATGCATTTGCTTTGAATAGTGGGAGACTGCATCTCCTTTAAGCTTTTATATTGAACTGTATCATAAACAGAGATTGGTACTAATTCAATTCAGTTAAAAAAAAAATTAAATCCCCAATTAAACAAATATATTGCTTGCTATGAGACAAATCAGAACTGTGTGGACTTCAGCACAAAACTTTTTCAGCAGAAAGGGGTATTATACGGTGGCCCACAACTGTCACAGCGAAATAGAATTGATTGCGGTCAAATAAAATTCATCCCGACCAAACAGAATTCATCATGGCCAAAGAAAAAGCTCTCGCGGCAAGTTACAAAGCCTCATGGCGAAAAGGAAACGTTCACAGCGAAAAGCAAAAGTCCCGCGGCGAAAAGGAAAGAGCGATACACAGCTCAGTCACTTGCAGTTTTGAGGCACACACAAGCCTGTCCAGGAAATCCAAGTGATGCATAGAATTTCTGCAGTATACCACTAGTACATTGTTACTGTTCAACTTCTTGTTGCTTTTATTGTGGATCAATCACACTTGACTGGTTATGGGTTATTAAAAAACACCTTTACCTATGTTTAGTGCCTGCTAGCATTCACTAGGGTTATGGCTCTAGGAATAAAACTGTTCTTGAATCTGTTCATCCTGGACCTGATGCACCTCCCAAAGGGCAGCAGGTCAAACAACTGATGGCTCAGGTGAGAACGGTCCTTAACAATACTTCTTGCTCTGGTGAGGCAGCGAGAGTTGTAGATGTCGTCCAAGGTAGGGAGAGGGTGGCTGATGATTTCCTGTGCTGCCTTAACCACTCTCTGCAGCCTCTTCCTGTCTGCTTCAGTGCAGCTGGCATACTACACAGAGGTGCAGTATGTCAGCAGGCTCTCAATGCAGGATCTGTAAAAGATCTCCAGCAGCTTACTATCCAGGTTGTTCTTCCTGAGCACCCTCAGGAAGTGTAGTCACTGCTGGGCCTTTTTGATGACTGCTGTGGTGTTTGCAGACCAGGAGAGGTCTGCAGAGATAAGGGTGCCAAGATACCTGAAGGTGTTAACCCTCTCTACACAGCAACCACTGATGTGTGTGTGTGTGTGTGTGTGTGTGTGTGTGTGTGTGTGTGTGTGTGTGTGTGTGTGTGTGTGTCTGGGGGGGGGTCCAGACATGTTCTTCCTGAAGTCAACAGTGATTTTAGTTTTTGAGCTGTTCAGCAGCAGATTGTTTGTTGAGCACCACTCTGTCAACCTCAGGACCTTGTTCCTGTATTTCATCTCATCACCTCCTGAGATCAGCCCAACCACAGTGGTGTCATTGGCAAATTTAATGGTGTTTCCAGGGTAGGCAGGAGTGCAGTCGTGTGTGTAAAGAGAATAGAGTAGGGGGCTCATCACGCAGCCCTGAGGAGAGTTGGTGCGGAGTGTGCGGGAGGAGGAAAAGTGAAGGCCGAGTTTCACTGTTTGGGGTGATTAATCAGAAAGTCTTTTATCCAGGAACAGGTGAGTGAGGGAAGGCCTAAGTCCAACAGCTTGACAATTTGTATCTCTGGGATGGTGTTAAAAGCCAAGCTGTAGTCTATGAAGAGCATTCTCACATAGCTCCCCTGCTGCTTTAGGTGGCATAGGGCAGTGTGTAGAGCTGTGACTATGGCATCTTCAGTAGATCTGCTTGCACGGTAGGCATACTGATGTAGGTCAAAGCTGGGAGGGAGACATGCTTTGATATGATGTTGAACCAGGCTCTCAAAGCACTTTGTGATGACAGGTGCGAGAGCGACTGGGCAATAGTCCTTGAGGCCATCTATGGTAGGTTTCTTTGGTCATCCAGGGTTTCTCATTGGGGAAGACATATGCATTTCACCTCAGTAACATTCTCAATGCAGAACTTGATGTAGGATAGGACAGACTCTGTATGTTGACAGGTCCTCATGTTCGAATACATCCCATGCAGTGCATGTTCAAAACAGTCCTGTAACTAAGAGAGTGCAGCCTTGGGCCAAGTTGTAATAGTCTTTATGGCTGGTGGTGATCTGACTGGCCTAGGTGAGGAAGGGGAATAGCTCTGTAAGCATGCTTGATGTTAGAATAAACATGGTCCAAAATGTTCCTCCCTCTAGTCGGGTACTTCATGTGCTGGTAAAAAGTTGGGAGTAATGATTTCAATTCAGCCTGATTGAAATCGCCGGCTATAATATGAGCACCATTGGGATGGCTGCACTGCTGCTTGTTTATGGCATTTAGCAGGAGTGTGAGAGCTGTGCTGGCATTCGTATCAGGTGGTATGTATCCAGCAGTCACAATAACTACTGTTAGCTCTCTTGGTAGAAAAAAAAAGGATGGTATTTGACTGACATGTACTCCAAATTGAGAGAACAGTGGCCGTCTATTAAGGTGCTGTTATTAGACCAGTCATTATGCACATAAATACCCCCCCCGCTCTTACCCGAGTCCCAGTTCCTGTCACAGCGGTGAAATGTGCGGTCTGCCAGCTGCACGGCAGCATCGGGAATTTGCGAGTGAAGCCAACTCTCCATTATGATCAGAACACAGCAGTTACAGATGTAGCAGTTCCCAGCAAGAAGCAGCTCCAGTTCATCTGTTTTGTGGACCATGGATCTGATATTGGTAAGTAATATGCTGGGAAGAGGAGGCTTGTACAGTAAGGCTGTTTCCTGAGTTTAGCCAGGAGTCCAGCCCTACAGCCTTGCTTCTGTTTTCTTCCCCTCTACCGTCTGCAGTGCCTGCTAGGCCCGATAATCCATGGAGAGCCTGGAGTGGAGAGCCCTCACTACCTTGTCTGGTATGTGTGCTGTGAAAAACACTTGAGACCGGTAACTTCTGTTGAAAACCAATGTCCAGCAGGTCTTGTTGACTGTAGCACTGGTCTGCAGAAGTATGTGTACACAGAAGACACAAAAATGCACAAAAAGGGTGCCATAAAAGTGATAGAAGCCAAAAGGTTGTACGCAAGAATTTTCATGAAGGGACAGATCAACCTCTGGAATCAACTGAAGAATGAAACAGATGTGAACTCTGAAAGAATTTGCAGCACTTGTCTTTGGATTGGTGAGTAAGGAGTTATACACCTACTGTTTTGATCTTAGAGAAAAGAAACGATAACACAAAAGCAGTAACAGAGAAAAGATGCACTATATTGCCAGAAGTATTTGATCACCCATCCAAATTATCGGAATCAGGTATTCCAATCACTTCCATGGCCACAGGTGTATAAAATCAAGCACCTAGGCATGCAGACTGTTTTTACAAACATTTGTGA
>JAPEKM010000020.1:16039744-16050408 GCA_027575975.1 Cathorops multiradiatus
GGGTGGGTGGGGGGGTTCAATTAGAGTTCTTATTTCGTCCTGGTTGGTTCAGCAACACGTTCCACCATTTTGTTTTGGTATATGAGCTGATCTCATGGTCATAGAGTAGCCAATCGGAGCGTGCGATTGCTCATATCCGGTGAATGTGGATAGAATAAATAGCCAGATAGATCCATTGCAAAAAGGCTTTTTTTATATATAATGTATGCATATTAATTAAACTTTCATCATTGTGAGGTTTAGTTACAGGCCAAAACTAGTCTGTTCTTAATTACTGATTTTTTTTTTTCCAGTGTGCTAGATATTTGAAATGGTCACTTTGGTAAAGTATGATTTTTATGTATTTATTTATTCATTTATAAATGTGTTCTTGTGTTTAGGTTTGAATTGATGCGCATGTGCTGGCAGTACAACCCAAAGATGCGTCCCACCTTCCTGGAGATCATCAGCAGCATCAAGGACGATCTGGAGCCCAATTTCAAGGAGGTGAGCTTCTTCTACAGTGAAGAGAACAAGCCACCAGACACAGAAGAGCTGGACCTGGAGAACCTGGGCACCATGGAGAACGTTCCCCTGGAGCCCTGTGCCAAGGCCCCGGTGCCTTCGCCAACCCCCTCCTCGCCCTCCTCGGGCACAGACAAACGCTGCGTCAACGGGCCGGTGCTGCTGCTGCGAAGCCCATTCAACGAGGCCCAGTCTTACGCGCACATGAACGGGGGGAGGAAGAACGAGCGCACAGTGCCCTTGCCCCAGTCATCAGCATGCTGATGACCAACCTGCCCACTTTTTATCCTCTTTTCTTATCTTGGGTCACGTTAAGAAGCCTCGCTGGCACTCCGGAGAACTCCCACTCCACTCTGTCTAATCACCATGTCCTCTCTGAAACAGAGTGCCACGAAGAAAACCCAGACAGAAAGGCGTCGAGGCTGTCAACCTCTCATCATACCTCGGTGACGCAGTTCGGTTTTTTCTCTTTGGGTTACGACCTGCATTGACTGACAGACAGGTGGCAAACTTCACCGCCATCACTGTAGGAGCACGGCAAACACTGACAAACAATATGGAAAAAAAAACACACACACAGAGTAACTTCCAAGGAGCGCACACTCCCTCGTTTTCTAGTGTTTTTGTTACTTTTATACATTTCCAAATTAGAAATTTCACATTTCGGGTCTTGTCTGAAGTCAGTCATGGTGAGGTGGCATTAATGTAAATAAGAATTTAATTGAGGTATATTCCAACAGAGAGGCACTTTGTGTTTTAGGTGTCCAAAGACACGGCACCTCTTTAAAACAAAAGGGCGTGTCAGAACGGCTCAGCTTCAGGTGGCGTCGTTAATGACGAGTCGAACAAAGTGTGAGACTCGGCCCACTCTGAGTATCTACTCAATAGTAGAGCAGAAAGTTTCAAACCTGCCATCGTGTTTTTTTTTTTAATAATCTACTCCTTTTCTCGCCGTCTTTCTTGCTGCGCTTTTGTGCTCTTGAAGGCACATAAAAGCAAATGACACTCCACATTTTTTTTACACTGGTGTATATATCGATCAGTCTTATATATTTGTTTTTTCAGCTTTTCGTGTGCTTAATTGATTCATGATCAATGCCAAGGAGAGGTTTTTCTCCAGATCGCCTCCTGTTTATCATCTTAACCAGTTTCCTGTCTCGTACATTTGATTCTACTGCAAAACGTCCAGTCAAATTCAGAAAGAAACAGGAGGGGCTGTTGGGATCCAGAAATGAAAACAAGGTCCTAAAAAGGCCCAACATGCAATTAACCACATAGCGCAAAAAAAAAAAAGGTACCTGGAAGAGATTAAGGCAAGCATGGTGTAAGTGAAGGGGAAAGTGCGTTGTGAAAAAGAGCAGGTATTTTTCTAGTTTTGTCACTTCCGCCCCCTCCACCATCACAGCCGGTCAAATGCTGGACCACAAAGCGAACACATCCTTCATCTGTCACTTTTTCTACCTTTTTTACAGTTCAAATGAACTTCTGTATGTCTGTACTGAAAGAAGCTGCTATTTTCTTCTTCTCATTTTCTTTTGTGGTTGTAATATATATCTATATTATATATCTATATGTAAAACAGATCCTTCGGGTTAAATCCTTTACTGTGTCCACTACCATCTTGTACTTTTGCATAAAACGAGGGAAAAAAAAATACTATTTATATTTTCTGCCCCGAATCTTTCTTTTTCTCCATCCCCATTATCGAGTGCATTCTTCTCCGAATATTTTTTTGTCGATAGAAAAAGGTACAAATTCACATTGTTGTGGAATTCATGCTGGCAGACTCGATTAGCAGTTCAACACTGTGTCTTATAAAATCAGATACTCAGGTTCAATCCAAACCAACATTTCTAGATCATGTCTTTTTTTTTTTTTTTTAAACTGAGTGTTCAGGCACCTTAAACACATCGAAGACTTTTTTTTTTTATTTACCCCCAACACAATCCAACTGTTTTACACACTTCAGATTAAAGGAGTAGTTTGTCCAAAAAATCATTTTGCTCCTTTTTTTTTTTAATTAGGGATGCATCAATACCTTTTTTTCCTCTTCTTTTCAGACATTTCTTTTTGGTACTCGCCATAAATACTAATACTGAAATGAGTAAAATGCTTAGTATTAAGGAGTCAGGAGCATTGCGGAACAGTTGATTTGATTTAGCTTGGTTCCTGGTAATGAGCTCCTGATGAGTTGAATGTTTAAGACGTCATAGTGTTTAAACGGTGTCTTTAATAAAGAGCACGAGTGTTCTGGGCGCTCAGGGTCGGCTGAAATGTCCTCAAGCATGGTCGTTTAAAAAAAAAAAAAGAGTGCCGTCGATTATACCTTGAGAAAGGAGTGAAGAGCAAAGCGAGCGTTTTTTCGAAGTCGGCAGCAGTAGTAGTGCGTGTCTCAGTGCTCGCAGAAATGAACTGCTCTTACACACCTTGCACTTATTTTATTGACCAGATGCTGTTGATATTTTTGCAGAGCACAGTTTGCAGTCTGCTTTGCTTTGCTTTGCTCGCCGTCATTAATCTTCAAACATGTCTAGAACGTTGTCATTTCAAACAGCTGTCACCCGACGAAGTACACGAGGCTCACATCATATACTGTGACACGGTTTCAGATGTTGATATCGGAGCATTTTTACAGCTGCTATGATGAAGAAATGAGCACAGGATCAAACCAATCACTGATCACTATGGGGTTTGATGCATCCCTTTTTTTTTTTTTTTACTTTACCTCAACTGCAGCCGATCAGCCGAGGTGAACTTAATGTCCGACTTTATTAAATTTAAGAGAGCTGTGTGATTGAGGTATGCAGGGTGTACAATGCTGAACAGGCCGTTATAAGCTTATCTTATTTGTTAGTTACTTTAGTCCCGTTTGTTCCATAAATAAAAGTAGTTGTTTTTTCAGGGACTACGCCATGTAAGTTTGGCGCTTATGTAAATTAGAATTTTTGCCTGTTGTTTAGTGAGGCACTGCCACTGCCACCATGCATATGGAAACCCATTCAATTGCCTGCTAGCATTTGAAAAAAATAACAATTAGGAGAATTAAGTGATAATAAAGAGATGATTAGATAAATCTATGCAGAAATTGTTTTAATACGAAAGTGGTCCCTTTCATCCATTTCACAATCAGAAACTCTGACTCGTAACAGGTTTTTTTGTGTGTTTTTGCCTTCAGTTTTTCTCTTCCTCTTCCATTTGTATCCTTATTTATTTTTGTGATGTTTAAATTCACTGTAAAAAAAAAAATCCCCTTGTTTTTGAGATTTTCCTTTTTTTCTTGTCTTTGGGACTTTTGTTTCTCCTTCAAGCATTTATCTACCTCACCTTTTTTTTTTGTTGTTGTTGTTGAATAAATCTATATGAACCTGTATATAAAGCAAATTCATCATTTCTTTTCCCCCTGCCAAAAAAGGACGCTGTTAGTGCTCTGTGAATCTGAGAAAACCTCAAAAACTACAAACTACGGCCTGGCAGCAGAGACGCGCTGCCATCGTGGATGTTCGGACAAACTGGCTGCTTTTCTACATCCCTATACAGTTTCCGATTTGTTCCTTATTTATTTTCGAGAAAAAAAGGCCTTATAAATTAGCTTCAGATGTGCTGGAATGTTGTTGAAATTTAATTTATGCCTGTTTTGTCTTGTTGAGACGGGGAAACGTACTGAGACATCGGACTGAAACGGTCATTTATTCATGTTGGTTTTTTTTTTTTTTCCTTGCAATTGTTCACCAAGTCCTTTGTTCTCTCTCTCAAGCTTTATTGTTATTGTAAGTTCATTATTGAATATTGTGTTGGAATTCAAACATGAATTGAAAATTTATTGCCGAGAACGTTGTTGATTGACTTGACTGTATGTTGGTGGCGTCTGAGTCAGTATTGTTTGAGTGGCTTCTGGTGAATTTCGATGCTTTGTGTTGGACGTCAGAAAGCTGAACCACTTTAGAAATCATTGCAGCGGTAAGAAGATTGGATCGAGTGCTTAAAGGAGATGACAACACTAAAGTTGCTCTGGTCTTTATATGTTATACAGCCAACAATCGGAGCGTGTAGGGCTTGTTGAAAAGAGAAACGGGTTGCTGCAGAAATCAGGAGTTATTAGGTTCTCATCATTGCCCTCTCTTTTCTCAGCTGCTTTAAAATTAGGCATGTGCTGATATTCAATTCGTAGATCATAAGTTTTAACCTTTCAGTATGGTTAATGATGCAACTATTTGTGCTATAGTTTAAGAAACATGACTTAACATTTACTAAAGTTTTTCTACCGTGTTTTCAAAGTGCCACAGAACTCTGGTGAAGAGCATTCTGGGATGTGTGCGGTGCTCTGGGGAAATCCAGCTGCTGGCTCAGTTGTGTTAAGCAAAAAACAAAGAAACAAGGGTTTCTGCTTATAACGTACACTGACGTATCACCTGTTAGAAATTTATAATTATTCTATCCACATTCACTGGACATGAGCAATCGCACGCTCTGATTGGCTACTCTACTACTTGACTATCAGCTCATATACCGTTGGCAGAGCAAGACAAAATGGTGGTATCAAGTATTTAAAAGAAACCGAAGTAGCTAAGAAAGTATAGTCCCCCTCCCAACAGCTCCTGTTCCACACTCCAGCCCAGTTGGTGGCAGTAATGCACCTTTTAAGTAAACTGTGGGTGGTAGAAGAGAGCAACTGGACTTGAAGATTCTTGAAAACGTTTCACCTCTCATCCGAAAGGCTTCCTCAGTTCTGTCTGACTCTGCTCTCTACCAACCAGTTTGCTTTCAGGAGCAAGTGTGAAACCCAAGCAACCTTAAAAGGTTGCTTCATTGTAAGAGGAAGCTCTGAATGCCAACTAGCTAAAACTCTAGAAGGCAGTTAGTATAGCAAAAGTAAATACAATAGGCTTATAATAAGAAAAAAAAACTTGCTCATGCATGTACTTGAAGTGGAGACACCGTTAGAGACAACCAGATGAAGTAGCTTCCATCAGGTATTAAAACTTCCACTTTCAACTTTGAAGAACAGTGGGCTGAATGAAGCTGTACTCGTAACTTGAAGGCAATACGGTGCCAAGTAGAACTTAAGACCTTCATGCATGAGTGTTTTTGGCTTTATAGGCAATCATGAAACCAGTACTGGGAATGTGCCAATGAGGAAGAACTTGGCTCAATTACAGGGGTCTGATGGCACACAGACCTCGCACAAGGAAGAACCAGGAACTGAGCAAGCACGTGAATGGCCAAGTTTAAAACTTCAAGGTCCCAAGTGGCAAGACAGTTATAGGTTCTGTATGGTGTTAAAATTTGACACTAAACACCACTACCACTTAGAACATCTGGAATTTTATTGAAAAGCATGTTCCACTAACAACTAAGAAAAAAACAAACATCTAAAACAAAATGCAATAGTAAAAATACTTAAAACATCAGCTTGAATTGCAAGTGGTACATATTCATTAAAAAAAATTAAGATCCCATTTATTTGCACATATACAGATTAGAAACCTTAAAGCAGCAGTCCTTTCCAATGGCTGATCAGTAATAAAGTGCAGATTGGCAGCATTGAATCTTGGTGAAACTCAGGTGAGCAGAGGGGCAGCAAGGTCCTTCAACAGCGCAGACTTCAGCTGAGGAAGCAGACTAACCTTCATTAGCCTGCTGCTCGAGTACTTTTTCTTCACAGCCTGGAACAAGAACGCAGTCTGAGAAAGCTACAAAAACCATTTGTTAGGCCAGCAGTGTGACTTCACTTACCACATATTTAGAGAGTCCCTCATTAACCTTGACCACATTTTTGGCCATGTGCTCCATTATGGGCTTCAAGTGGGCCTCACTGTAAGTGGCGTAGTATTCTTGTGTTGGAGACTAGAAAACAGAGAAATAAGAAGCTTGCATACAGCTGGAAGAAAAACCATGAAAAGCAGCATCTTACCCATTTCTGCCCATCGAGCACAAGCTGAGAGAGGCACAGGGCAGCTGCACCCATTTCCGATGGATGGTAATGAACCATGTCATAGTCCAACAGGGTCAGCTCAAGAAAATATTTTGCAAGGGTGTGTTTCTCTGCATCAGCCTGAAGGACAAGAGAAAGCAGTCAGCCAACAGGTCTAGTTAAACAGGCAGAAAGTAATGGTGCAGATTTCTCACCATTCTGTTAAGAGACAGAATTTAAGTATCCATACCACAGCACTTGCTCTTAAAGCAGATTGCGTTGGAGTTCAGTTCAAGTGGTCTTGCACCTGCTCATCTTTTCAGAGACTTCTACTTGTGCAATTTTCACACAATATGCAAAATGAAAGATCTCTGCTTACCCCTTGATAAGACTACCAAGAATCAGTTCTTGGTGTTTAAATGGGGCTCAAGTGTGGAACACACTGCTGAGTAGTTTAAGGGAAGCGTCCCCCCCCCAAATTCAAGAGGAATCCCAAACGTCATGTATTCACAGCCTATAGTTTAAACACACTCACTTCTATACCTGTTTATAGGCCATTTAGTTACATTACAGGCCTCCAGTTCAACCAGCCTTAGCCAAATTGGACTGCCCATTTAAATGCTGATAAAGTAATGCTGGCTGTAATGGGAATAACTACTCCATTTCTATAACAGTAATTCATCCATCGAGCCTTAGGATGACAGCTGATCAACATAATCCAAGGTCTATAATGACTTAAAACTCCACCCCACTGCATTTTCTATAAAGAGACATTTGTACAAACAAGGGGAAGTCATGGCCTAATGGTTAAAGCAGCAGCTTTGGGACCAAAAGGTCACCAGTTCAATTCCCTGGACCAGCAGGCATGGCTGAAGTGCCCTTGAGCAATGTATCCAACCCCTAACTGCTCTGGGCATGTTGTACATTGCCCTGAATAAGAGCATCTTAAAATGCCTGTAATATGGAAATTCTCAGGTGTTCATGGGATACATGTCAGCAAGTTTTCTGCCACATGGGAATCTAAGAACTTTAGTCATCCCACAACAGTGTTCAGTAATAAGTGTGAAAGGGTTAGCAGATCACTGGTATGATTCAGACATGCCATTATAGGCAAAGTCAACTTCAGGGTACACCAACTCCAGGATGGTGGCACAGTGGTGAGCATTGTTGCCTCACAGCAAGAAGATTCTGGCTTCAAGTCCAGTGGCTGACAGGGGGCCTTTCAGTGTGGAACTTGCATGTCTTCCCCCCCACCCCCCTACAGTCCAAAGATGTGCAGGCTAGGTTAACAGGTGGCTCCAATTGACCATAAGCATGAATGGTTGTCTCCATGCATCAGCCATGCAGTGACTTGTTGACTTGTCCAGGGTGTACCCCACCTCACCCATAGTCAGCTGAGATGGGCTCCAGCTTGCCCACAACCCTGCACAGGATAAGCAGCTGCAGATAATGGATGGACCAACTACATGACAATCACCCCAAAATGGCTTTTCTCCATCCCACATCACAGCATGCCCACTTTCTTACTGAAGTGTCTTAGCCATTTTAACACAAAGACAGATAGCATACCCTTCACTGCTCAAGCACCCACCAAGTCAGTCCAAGAATGTATTCATACCTTTATTCTTAATTGTTCATCGAGCCTGGAATTTCTGTTATTAAAGCAGTTTACCACTTAAGTCAAGTTATGGTAGGCAGCGTTAATCAAAGTCACTTAAACACCATTACAATTGGCTGAGTGAAACAACTTTACTCATCACACTTGTGAAACTTCCTCTGCATTTAACCCATCTGAAGCACTGAACACATGAGCAAACATGTACCCAGAGCAGTGGGCAGCCATGTTAACAGCACCCAGGGAGCAGTTGAGAGTTCGGTGCCTCGCTCAAGGGCACCTCAGCCCAGGGCTGTATCATTAACCTAACTGCATGTCTTTGGACTGTGTGGGACCGGAGCACCCAGAGGAAACCCATGCATACACTGGGAGAACATGCAAACTCCACACAGAAAGGCCCTTGCTAGTCACTGGGTTCCAACTCAGAACCTTCTTGCTGTGAGGAGACCGTGCCACCCACAGTGGCATAGGCCCAACAGGCAACCTGACCATGTACCTTGGTCAGATTGCCTGTTAGACCTGCAAAGGACAGTGGTGATTGAACATTCAATATGGACAGTCAGGGCAGAGAAAGTACCTCAACTGATCAAACCCAACTCAAGGCTCCAGAGGTAGCCAGATATCCTTAACATTCAAAAGCACAGCTATGGGATGTCTGCATCGCCTCTAATTATGACTCATGAACTTTAATCAGCATTTAAAAACCCTATTAATGAACCATTTTCACAAATTTGTTAGTGTCTCAATGAATCATTTGCCCACAGCAGATGACAGCTTGCAAGACACCAACAAATCACAATACAATGTCTTCCAATAATTGCTCATTATTCACTAAAGCTTGAGTACACAAATACCCTGAAGCTCACTTTATGCCAACCATCTAGTTGTGCCACACCAAGCTAGTGTGATGGGCAGGGAGGAAACCAGCACTTACATTTCCAGCTTTTGAAGCCCTCCTGAGGAAGTGAAGGGGCAATGGGCGCCCAAGCTCAAAGTTCAGCTTTCGGAGAATCAGCATCTCCATTTCCCGAATCTGGAGTTTTGTGAAGGCGTTGTCCGTGATGTAAGCAAAGTCTCCAACCTCTGGGACATACATTTCTTCATACTTCGAGGCAAGCAACATTGCAGTGACTCCCACCAGTTGGAGCTTCCGTCGTGATACTGGCTGTACCTGTGTAAACAATCATTTTACTATCTGGAAGGAGCCTGAAGGTGTAAGCTACTACTTTGACAAGTTTTACCTGAAGAAAGCGATCAAGGATGGCTACAGTCATGTACAAAGTTTCCTGGAGCAGCTGGAACCTTGAGTGCACTTGAATGAGCCAGTCTATCAGAAGAGCACGCATGCGCTCGTTGATGTCATAACCTTCCATGTACCTTGGTTGGATTGCCTGTTGGACCTGCAACGGACAGTGGTGGTTGAACATTCAGTATGGACTGTCAGGGCAGAGAAAGTACCTCAACTGGTAGTTGAACCCACCTCAAGGCTACGGAGGTACACATAGATATCCTTAACATATTCAGAGCACAGCTGTGGGATGTCTGCATCGCCTCTATCAATGTCCTCAATAGGACAGAGTGCATCAGAAAAAGCCTGGCACAGGTCATCTTCCACTTTCATGGAGACATCAGCCTGAACTGGCAGAATGACTGGAGCAAGAGGGATAACCTCTGGGACAACTGGAACACGCTTGGGCTGCACAACAGCTGGTCGAGCTGCTGACTTATTGCCCTTCTAAACAAGGGAAAGAAAGGCATGAACAAGAAGCGAAGTAAAAGGAGGAGATTCAGGAAGGGAAGGAGTCATACCATTGTCTTTGCAGGTTTGACTGCAAAATTGGACAGTTCACTCAGGACAGCCCTCCTCACGCCAACATCAACAGCTCCAGGCTTGCCACCAACTGGTGCCGGGTTCTCAGCATTGCGGTGCTAAGGGATTACAGCAGCAGTTTGCAAACAAATGGAACTTGGAATTTGACTTTACTGTATTCAGATTCAGGTCACTAAACTAAAGACAAACCCTGCTGTCAAGTCAAGGCATTTTATTTGCATAGTGCTTGACATTGTTGCAAAGCAGATTTTTTTAATGTACATCTTTAATAATTATGCATCACATCTTACAACATTTTACATTTATTCCCCCCCCCCCCCAAGAGAACCCGCATCCCCCTCTGAATATTCTCAGTCATCCAGGTCATAGTCAACTTGTAGGTGGTAAAAGAGCAACTGGACTTGCTTGAAGACGTTTCACCTCTCATCCAAAAGGCTTCCTCAGTTCAGTTGCTCTCTTACCACCTACAAGTCTGCCCCCCCTCCATTTGCAAAGCAGATTTGAAAGGGAAAAAAAACCAACTAAAAAGAGGAGCCAACTGTACCCATAAAATTTAAGCCTGATGAACAAGTATGTGGCACCCCCCCAAAAAATACCTCCCTCAGATGACAAGAAACCAAGAGGAACTAGATGAAAAGGGAACCCATCCTCATTTCTGGGTGATGGCAGATGCAGGATTATAAAAACTTTTCTATAGCCATTTCCGATATAAGCCATAAAGGCAAACTCATCTCATTATCTGTAGCCGCTTTATCCTGTTCTACAGTGTCGCAGGCAAGCTGGAGCCTATCCCAGCTGACTAC
>JAPEKM010000020.1:17308139-17322265 GCA_027575975.1 Cathorops multiradiatus
CACTAGAGGGTAATGGTGAACATCCCCATGCACACACAACACTTTCACTGCTTGTGCTCCCCCCAATGCCTCACCTTACACCAGGCATTGGTGAATTGAGGTCTGATTACAACCAGAATCCATCAAAGCGTGATACATATCCCCTTGAATACTCACCGGTATGTGATACATTCCAGCCCAACCGGGGGCGGTTTCTGGCACGTCGGGGATCCGGATTACAGCACCCACCACCCTTGTGGAGCTCTGACTCTGGAGATGCTCCAATTCCCGCTGACAATGTTGCTCTGGGGAGTGTCTGAGCCTCTGCAGAATGGCTTTCTTTAGGTCAGCATAGACCAGTCGGCTGTCAGCAGGGAGCTGCTGCGCTGCAAGCTGCGCCTTGCCAGTCAGGAGCGGGAGGGGGCGCCACCCCCTGCCTCGGCTGCTTGCTCAAAGAGAGCGAGGAACGCTTCTGCATCGTCCTGCGGTCCCATCTTAGGGAGGGTGGCGGCAGCAGTGGTTGACAGCCCTGCTGACACGAACAGGTACTGAAACGCCTGGTGATCTTGATGCTGGGCCAGCATCAAGGTTTCGAAGTGTTGCTGCTGCTCCTTCTGGAGGGTGATCAGCGCTTGATACTCGTTCTGCTCAGTGGTAGGGAGGGCAAGGATGAGCTCTTCAAATGGGGAGTTGTCCATGGGGTGGTTCCCTTCTCTGCATCCCGGGTTTCGGCACCACTGTAGTAATTCCTGATGTGGGTGGAGCACAGAAGCACGACAGGCGAGAGTTAATGTTCCACAAACCATTTTATTTTAGCTTTTCAGCTTTCTTTCATTCTTCCTTTCTCACTCACTCACTCGTGTTGTGGTCAGGGAGAGAGCTCCCTTTCTCTACTCTCTCTCTCCTTTTATGCTCCATCCCTGTAACACACACACACACACACACACATTTGACAGCAGGTGGAATGACTTAGCCACTTACCTTCCCCAACCCTGCCCTCCATTCACAGACTACTGCTTGGCCATGCCCCCCGCTGCTATATACAGTACATGTAACTTGTATTGTATGTTTAAATTACCTGTATAAGATTATTTAATTTGCTTCAGAATGTGATTGTCTCAGTTCTTCTGATTATTTAATTAGCCTTTCACGTTTTATCAGTGAAAGTGCATGCATGTACATGTATGCTGCATAAGTTATAACGCCTATCCTGTTTTAATGAGAGTCACATGAGACTGTCAGTTCAATTCCATCCAATTCTCTAGACGGCTTTGTTCTCTGGCTTTATTTCGTAAGGTGGGGGCCTCCGTGGCCAACGTGTTACTATCTGTTTCACTTTCTGGTGGCTCAAACTGATACGGTTCTACGTGTATAGCAGTACCATGTACACACACTCCAATTTCAGGACTATCACAGTCAGATGTATTACTATCTGAGGAATCTGAAGAATCTGTAATAAATCCGAACGAACAGACCATTGCAACCACTCTCGCCTGCTGAGTCTGGCTTTGGTCTATAGCTGTCAAAGGCCTTGGCCTTAAAACCGGTTACCGCTGTGACGTCACACACTCAGGGCTGGCTGGCAGCTCGAATGCCAACTTTGCGGTCAAGTTTAACTCTCAAAAAGTTATTTTATTCCCATTCATGCAGCATACAAGAGTCAAGGATGAAGATACTATCTACCCAGAAATGTATTTAAAAATAAAGGTTTTGCGTATCTCCTTTAAACATGTTTACATTTTAATGGTCTTTACAATACAATAATATGCGGGTGCATCATGGTGCTGTTACTTAAAAAACACACACTTGTTTTGTACTTCTGACCATGGTAACAGAAAAACGTCATCTGAATACTAGTAAATATTTAGCAAACTGTAAGTATGTATGTACTGTAATTAGCTTCTGAAGAATAGATTACTTGATAAATGCATTATTTCCTGTATAGTATGTGTGTATGAGCGAGAGAACAGAGAGCATATACTGTATGTAGGTCAGAAGTTGCTGCAGAAGAATGATCCATGCATAAATGATATGAAAATAACAGTAAAAGTACAATGAGAGAAACTCCAAATGAGCTCGGAATAACATGTGTGCCTTGATAAATAAAACTGATCAAGGGATGGTTTTAACCTTACTGTAACTGCATCATTCAACAACACAATTTCAAGATGGAAATTATAAAAATAAATAAATAAAAGGTAACGACTAACAGAAAATATTTGTATTTCTTTCTTCATTAAAGGGCAAAAGTAAACTGAAAATCCAAAAGTTAAAGGCACATCCTCCTAGTTCTGGATAATACCATGCTCATTCAGGTTAGGGAATGTTGTAAGAGCCATAACCGATTTAGGAGAAACAAGGACGACTGAGTGATTATGCACAATGTTATCAAATGGAGTTACACTTAAGATATGACAAATAAGGCGATAAAGGATAATTTCAGTGTAAAAGTGTGAACCTGGGAGCCATGCCAGACTTAGAACTCAATCTTACAAGCAGGGAATGACTCATCCTGCATCACAACGGTGCTGCTGCTGGCCAACACCATGATATTCAGCTCCTGCTGCTTCTCGTGGGTCTGTTGGTACCACTCCCTCATTACTTCTGTGTCATGGGTCGGGATCAACGTCACCTGAAGCAGTGCAGAGGTCCATATTTAAGCATCATCAGCTAGTGCTTTATTATCTTCCAAGAACCAAGTTGAATTAGCATTATTTATCGTGCATGTTTTCTCAAATGAGATTAATAATGCACATATTACATCAATATATTCATTGGCCATGTGGCCATTTAAAAGACGGGTTTTGTCATACTTTTGTCTCACTGTCCTTACTATGTTAGCGTTAGGTGCTATTTTGTTGTTGCCCTTCACAAATTGAAACTTGTGAAGATGTATGAGAAGTCCTACCTGTAGATTAGACCCCCAGTGTGCTTTTCCCTCCAGCAGGGCATCCAGGACACCACGGCTAGGCTCTCCACTGCTGGAGTCATTCCCACTCACTACATAATAGGTAGAGCGCACACGTTTGAAGAACTCCTGGTCGACATTTTTAGCACTGCAGTGGTTGGGAATGTAGGCCAAGTCCACAAAGATTGGAGAACCAGAAGGTGCAGCAGAACTGGATTTTGCAGTGTTTGATCCTGTTGAAAATAAGGGCGTGAACAGTGAAAAATCATATAAGGGAAGCCTTAACTAAAATCTAAATTTTGGACAAAGCTTTCTGTTCTACTTTCTTTCACTCATTAAATTTTTGCTGTATATTTAATGGCAGGTAAATGTTGAATACATCCAAATGCATACCTGAAATAGTTTTAATTCCATTGACAAGGCCCTTGCCCATGTTGTGACTTGACTTGGACAGATCATCATCTAAGTCCTTCTTCTTCAGAGAAGTGGTACGAGGAGAGGAATCCTTTGATGGAGACCTCTTACGAATGGCATCAGCTTTCCTAGCCGGTGATCTTGACTTACTTGTTTTGCGAAGGCTCTTTGTTTTTGTGTCTTTCTTTAAAGGTTTGTCAGTAAGACTGGAGAGAGCATCTGGGTCTACCATGCAGACATCAGGACGAGGTGGATAAGGGGCTGGATCCATCATTGGTGAGGGCAGTGGATCATGACTTTTCTCTGGCCGGGATGAGAAGTGCTTTCCACCATAGGCTCCAGATGACTTGTCCACAGGGAGATAATCTGCATCCTCATCAGATTCTGCATTTGCTTCTGCTGTAATGGAGGGACACTCCTCTGTTCCTGGTGGAACATCAGAATCTGTCTGTGAGGGCAGAGATTCGCTGACAGAAGTTGGAGGTGTGTCCTCTCCAGCTAGGCCAGTCCCTGCAGCCATGGCTCCAGAAAGGCGCTGTGATTCACTGCCCTCTCTGTAGGAACCATGCTGCGGTTGGTTGTAAGATTGTTTCTTGCTTGATGGTTGCTGCTGATCTGCATTCTGGCTTCTCTGTTCCTCATCTTCCTCATCACTGGACAGTTGGCAAATGCTTGGGTTGATAAATGATGGAGAGGTGTCTCCCTTCCTCTGTTTGTACTCAGAGGAAGAGTAACCTGGGGAAGAGGAGAAAGAGCTGGCACCTATATATGTATTGGAAGGATGATCTAAGTCATCATGCCTGCCTGGATCTTCTTTATAGTACGATGATGGTAAAGACTGATCTGCAGATGAAAGGGAAAGAGGACGAGGTGGATGCTCGGGCTCCTTTTCCTCTTCTTCCTCGTACTCATCCTCATGACGGTAATGAGGTGGTGATTCTCCTGGGTAGACACTTCTTTGCTGCTGCAGCTCCCATTCAAACGGGTTCCTTATCTTGCAGGCTTCAAACTTCTCACTTTTCAGTTCAGTTTTTGATTTTGTAACCTTGCTGGTGTCAGCAAAGGCTTCTGGTGCTGCCATGGTGACTTCTGCAGGACCATTTGCAGTATCTGGCTTTGTAGTCTGTGGTACTGAAGAAGTGTATGAAAGCACATCTGGAAATGTGCCTGCCTTACTGGCAGAAGACCGTTTTTCAGTCACAGAAAAAGGATCATCTTTATTGTCTGCTTCAACTGTAAATGGAGCTCTTTGGTAGTGCAGTTTGTCCTGTTCAGACTCACAAATGTAATCTTCCTCCTCTTCACTGCTCTCAGTGTCTTCATAATATTGTTTCTTGGGTAAATCAGCATGAGGTGTTGAGGAAGCACCAAACAGATCTTTTTTCAAAGTGTCCTTTTCAGCAGACTCAGAAAGGAGACTATAAGGTCCAGTAGCACCAAATTCAGCCTGCAAACCTGTATCTGCTTCCCATTCTGGCTTGTAAAAGCATGCACCCTGAGAGCCCTTGTCCAAAGCACTACTTGCAGAGCTGGCAAGTTCTTCTCTTTTATCCACTGCAGAGGTAAGGGGGAAAGAAGGTAAGGGCTTAACCTCCTCAAAAGGTGATAGCGGTGAAAACCTTGCTAAGCTGGATGTGGACTCAGCTGTGGTGGTGGCAGGAGTCATCTTCTCTGATACCTCCAAATACTCATCTTTAACCAGCCCACCAGAAGTGGAGAATGGTGAATCTATTACAGGTGAGTGCTCATCTTTAAATGGTGAATACTCATATCCAACACTGGCAGGAGTTTCTAGCTCATCTCCAAACTGGCGACTAGTGGAGAGAGAGGCGGAGGCAGAGGAGGAGTGACTGTATGAAGAAGAGGAGGAGTATGCTGTGGCTGATGTAGTTGTATAACTGAAGCCTGGTGAGACAGAGTCTCCAGGTTTTTTTGCTAAAATATCTGGTGTTTTTTGCTTTTCAAACTCAAGGTCTTTGTCATCATGGAAATATTTGTCTTCACTTGGTTTTGTGGACAGGGCTAAGAAAGACTGACCATAGCTCTCATCTTTGTTGTCTAAATGACTGGATGGAACAGACTTTTTCACCTCACCATAAGAATATTCATATCCAGAATATTCTGTCATGTGGCTGCCAGAGAGTGGTGATGATGCTTCCTTTTTACCCATTTCAAAAGGTTCCTGAACATTTTTTTGACTCTTTGTCGGTTCAAAAGGAGTAGGAGCTGGGGGGGTGTCACAGCTGACAGAGCCAAAACCATAGTCCTGTGAGGTGTCTTTCTTTTCCTCCTTGAATTCAGGTGGCACTATGCTGGTGACACCACATAACGGGCTTAATTCTTTCCCTGGTTTGTATTTTGCATCTTTTTCCATATCACTGTCACTGACATGTCTCCTGTACAGATCATCATCATCATCATCTTCATCAGTATCTTCTTCTTCGTCGTCATCATCATCCTCTCCATGGGCTAACATCTTCATGTCTAGTGCACTTGCTCTTGTCACCTCGCTGAAAGACTGAGCTGCCAAAGAAGTGCTGCTTTTTGCAGCCAAATAGCCAGAAGTGGTAAGGTCATCTTGATAACCACTTAATGGGGTATCAGCTACTTCTGTCTTTCCACTAACAGTAGATTTATCAAATTGAACAGAAAATAGGTCTCTTTCTGGTGAGAATGAATGTGATGATTTCTTGGCCTCTGGTTTAACATCAGTTAATAAGTCTGTAGATTTTTCATCTAAAATGTGTCTAAAGTTCGAGTCCACACATGTTTTGGTTTCACTGTTTGATGATAATGATGACACGTCCTTTAGGTGAGTTTCCTCCAATTCTGACATCTTTGTAGCTTCCATTAAGGTATATATGGAATCTTTTTTCTCTGTTTCCTTCAGGGTTTCGTTACGTTCAGACTTACCAGTGCAGTCTTTTGGTAAATTAGGAGAGTATGATTCCACCGAACTAGATTTACTGTCATATACATCAGAATATGTAAAACTCTTCCCTACATAAGGTGTATCCTGCCTTGCTTCTCTCACATGATCATCTTTAAGACCCTTCTCAGACTGAGGGAAGGAGTACAAGTTAAAGTGCACACTTTTATCACCATTTTTGGAGGTCACAGTGGAGTCATCTCTCTCTGACAATGACACGTCTTTTTCGCTGTAGGCTGTTAACACTGAATCAAACTTGTCCTGAGGCCCTTTTATGCTTGAGTAAGTGCATTCTTCGTCTTCACTCTCATCCTCCTCTTCAGAGCTCAGCATCTGGGACTTGTGTTCTTTCTCCAAGTAGGTCATGTCTTGAAGTTTATCTTTCTTATCCGCTTCCTCTTTCTCATTTTTAATTAGCTTTTCTTCTTTTAAAGCTTGTGGCTCACAAGTGTCATCTTCATCAAGGAATGTGCTCTCTCTCTCTTCTTTGTATTTTGTTTTAACACCGGTCTTAAAATCTCCCTTTCCAAGATGTTCTTCTTCTTCAACTACTTCCTCTTCACCAACGTCATCATCTTCTTCACCTGAATCATCAAATGTTGCCCTTGTGCTAGACAAACCACCTTTGAATGTGTCACCTTCAGCCTCCATTATTTTAACAGCTTTTTTGTTTGCATCACTGTCTACAACCGTTTCATGTTTAGTTAACATTTGAACATCATATGTATCCTTGTCCATTCTGTCCTCTTTCTCCATTAATAAAGACTTTGGTGCCTTTTCCTCAGTAGGTGAATAACCAATGCTAGTAGGGCCTGACTGTGTAGGTGAGGCCATTCTCATGGTGCTATCATCTGGACTTGCACATCTCTCTGATGGTTCTGAAGCACCACTCACCTCTGGGGTGCTGGAGACGCAGGGTGCAAAAGATAGTGTTTTCCCAGCACCGTCTGTTTTGGGCACATCTGGAGAAAGGACTTTTTCTGCCTTTTCTTGTGAGACTGAAGGTGCTCCAGGTGAAGAAAGAGGTACTGTAGATGAGGGGCATTTATCAAGCTGTTCCTGCACTGTGGCAGATGCATAACTCTCATGGAGTTTTCCAAGAGGCATGTCAATGTTGGGTGTCTGGTCGTCTTCCTCTTCTTCATCTTCATCATCATCTTCATGTGCTTGAGTGGTGGGTTTTCCAGTAGCGTTCATCTCTGGAGCAGTGGGTTGGCATTCTTCTGATGGAGGTGACTTGAAGCATTTGTCTTCTTCTAAAGATGATGTTGGAGAGATTGTGCCAGCTGAATGTAAGTATTCTTTTCCTTCTGTACGACCGGAAGATTGCATACTGTTCGCATTGTCCAGAAGTAAAGAGCTTTTTCCTATTTCCTCAGTTGGAGGTGCTGTCACAGATGCAATAGACTGATCTTCAGTAACCGATGCTGCAAAAGAAGATAATTTGTCATACTCTGTAATTGAGGTGGCTGACGATATATGTTCTTCCTCAGCCAATGGTGCTGCAATGATATTTGTGGAATATGTAGATAAAGGTGGCTCTTGGCCAACACTGGTCATCTTTGCTGTTAAATCAGGTGCAACAGATATGGTTGGAAGTTTTGTGTCTTTTATGCCACTGAAGAAAGAGTCAGGTTGATCAGGGATGGAGACATTGTCGTAACGGAGATGAGGAATCCTGTCCTCTGGCTCTTCATGGATCTCTTCATCAGAAATGGTCTGTTCGGTCTCTGAGTATCCAGGAATCGTTTCATCTTGGATGAATGAGATGTGCTCAGTGGCACCAGCAGGTTTGATAGTTTTAGTATCAATTTGTTTGGTGTCCCAGTCTTTACTAATATTTTCTTTTTTTGTCTCCTCAGTCTTGTATTTCAACTCTTCCTCATGAACTATATCTTCTGCTTCCTCCAGCTCAGCTTTTTCGATAACATCCTCTTCCTCCTCACTGTCACTCTTTTTATGTTTCTTTTCAAGCTCTTCGTTCTTCTTTATGTCCAGGCATTTTTGGTCATCTGCCTTCCCTGTGAGATCTGAAGTTTTAGCCATTTTGGTCTCAGTGTTGTATTCGTCCTCATAGTCATCTTCTGTAGCAGCGCCCTCATCCTCAAATTTGTCTGTTGTTTTTATTAGTGATTTATTTGTCTTTTCTCCAAACACATTCTGTTCCTCATGAGGGGATTCAGTCTCATTGTCAGTAGTGGGTATTCCTTCATCTGGAGATACAATATGTGTGACTTTTGTGTCAGGATAAGATTCGAGGTTTGAAAGCACTTTGCTCTCTGCAAGTTCAGAAAGTTCCTCTTGTCTGAGTGCTTCAAAATCTTTGGTAAGGTCTTCTGGGGAGGAGACCAGGGATCTGTCATTTTCCTGTATCTCCTTTGAAACCTGTTTTGCAGCAGGTCTGTTCTCTCGCTCTTTGATTGCTTTTGTTTTTTCTGTCTTCGGTTTGGTTTGAACCTTTGCTTTGTTGAGAGTCTTTTTGACCTCAGGGGTGAAGGGTTTTAAGTCAGGTTTGGTGATCTTCCTTAATTCTGGTTTACCTGAATCGGTCTTCTTTTCTTCCTTCATTTTGGATTCCTTATTGTCATCTTTCTTAACAGATTCTTGCTTTTTTATTTCTTTCTTTTCTTTCTTTATCTGCTTCTTTTCTTTATCTTTCTTTTCCTCCATTTTGGAGGTCTTGGCATGTTTCTTTGGAGATTTCTCCCTTAACAACTTCTTTTTCTCTTGCTTTGCTGTATCAGTGGTCTCTGCACAGGTTTTCACTGGTTTATGAGGTTTAACACTCTCTTGCAGTTTATTTGGTTTCTTTTCCACTTTAGTCTCTTTTACTGAGTCGCTTTTTGATTCAATGTCCTCATTTGCCTCTTTCTTGCTTGCTTTAGTAGTGGCAGGTATTTTGGGTGAAGACTTGAGGCTTTCCTTGCTATCAGTCCTTGGCTTAAGTTTTGTTTGTTTCATCACTGAAGGGGGCCCTCCAGATGATATGTCTTTTTGAGTAGCAACTGGATAACGCAAGAATTCGAGATGCCTTAGCTTTTCCAGTCCCTCAAAAATTTTGTTCTGTGGTGCATTTCCAGGAAACAATACCCTCACTATCTTTTCTGTAGTGCTGGCTGGAACCCAGACAACAAGGGCTGTTACTGATGTAAGGTATGGAACAGAAATTTCTCCCTCTTTGCCATTGGCCAAAGTGATGCCAGTCTTAGCCTTACTGTTACCTGCCCACTTCTGCATGAAAAATTGCATTTCTTTACTGTCCTTGACTGGATTTAGAATGTACATATCTAATCTGCCAACACCCAATTTGTGAAAAAGGGTGACAGGCTCAATTGTGTTGCTAACAACTCGATACAGGGGCTCGGGTTTGATGCCCAATTTGCTGAGGTGCTGCAGTGTAAGAGATGCCTCCTCAATGCTCCTTTTAACTTTCAGAGTTGATTCCGACATCTTTAGCTTTTCTGGAACATTGAAGAAAACCACACCAAGTTCAGGTGAAATCAGGTTTTTCATCCATTCTCCATAGGCATTTGAGCCTTGAGAATGGTCCTCTTCCTGTTCTGCAATTTTTCTCCTCAATAGTCCATTTATCCCAGGGAGATTGTCAGCTCCAATGTGGGTAAGCAGAATAGAATCGATCCTATCCAAGTGTCTCACCAGTTTCCAGAAGCAAGATTTTTGCTCTGAACCACCATCAATCAAAATGTTAAAGCCGTTGACTGCAAACAGGGCTGAGTCACCTCTGCCTCCAGGGAAGATATAGCAGCATGGCTTGGACAACTTCAGGAATCCCCCTGAGCTGGGTGGCTCCAGGAGCTCAAATGGGGAAGCAACATCCACAGTCTCAGAGACATAATCTGTAAACTCTGTAACGCCCTCCATCTCAGGCAGCACAGGGTCCGGGTTAAATCTGTAGTCCAGCAAGTTCTGCTCCTGGTCGAGCCCTAGGGAGCTCCAGGCCCCCTCTCCTTCACAACACACAGTCAGACACGCTCGTTCACCTGGACTTGACTGGATCAGGAAGTTCTTAATCTGAAAAAAGTGAAACAGCAAAAGTTTAATCCATTACAATTTGATTTTTTTCTCTATATTTTTTCAATATGCAGCATGTGTACTGGGTGACTTGATTAAATAATCTTTACTGAATTAGCAGTTTCTGGCAGCACAATAAATGCTTACTCTTTGACTTGTAACGATGTCAGAGAAATTCTTCCAGTCAAACGCTCCACCTTTCAGGATGATGTCACCACCTTGCTCAGTGCTCTGCCCGCTTAGGACCAGTAACTTGTGTTTAGCTGAGTCACAGAGGAGTGTTCTGATCTGGTTGAGGGGAAAAATATATATATTATGTAGAAGAGATGTAAGATAAGGCTCAGGCTGGAAATGTTTTGGTATAAACCACCATTACCTCTATAGCAATATTTTCCACAGATGGGTTCACTAATACAACTGTCTCAAGGACATCACTCTTGTATTGCAGAATTATTTGTCCTGCACAAGGAGAAGGAAAACACAGGGGGAATAAAAATTATACACTTATAAATATGCATGACAAAAATGCTTAAAAAAATAAGGAGGCTTTATCATGCGTGATTGTTCCTGAATATTGTTCCTGAACTAGCCCAAAAGAGCTAGTGTATATACTAAAACAGAATAAGATAAAATGCAAGACATTATTATTATTATTATTATTATTATTATTATTATTACATTTTATTGTGAAAGATGCAATTATAACATTTTCAAGCCTTCACTAATCTCAGGAAAGCATAAATTAAATTCTTTGTAATACACACAACAGTGCATAGCTCCTGTAAGCCATTCTACTGGCTGTTGCCATGGGGATGGTGAGCTAGCGGCTGCCGCCGTTACACTGACCCAGTCTTGGAGCCGTCCGACGCATTGCAGCATTTCTGTGAGAGGGAGTGAAAAAGCCCTCACATCTAATGCATATAAAAAGGTGTGGCATCGCACCAGATCAGTGGCCTCACACAGAGACTTCCAGTTGGCACGTCATGATACATTAAGCATGAATCTCTCATTGGCTGTGTAAAAGCGACAAAGAATAATAGCTTGTTCCATATGGGGTGGGTAATGTTCATTGAATAGGAGGAGGGGCAAGAGAGTTGGCATTTAAATAACATAAATATGAGGAGTGGGGCTTTCCTTATTCTCTTCCCAGCTTAATATGCATGTGTGTGCGATGAGCTTTCACTGTACACACATCTGAACAATGTAAGCCTTACATTTTCAGAGATAAGGTAAGATAATTAAGAATCAGACTGTAATGTGTGTATGTCTGTATAAACCACCATTATCTCAGGACGGTCTAAAAGTTGAGTAAAAATGCCCTGACAAAACTATTTTCATGCTATTTTTATATGGTGACCTTTCCATACAGTGGCTTATGTATGCTGTCTTACCCCACTGAGGGCCTTCTACTGTCATAGTGAGCTTATAAACTTAATGCACAGATGAGCAGACAGGCCTTTAATTGTATCATCCCGACCATTTTTTTTCTTCACACTTGTCCTCTATTCCAGTCTATATTATCCATTTTAAAATTGTACTTACTAAATACTAAAAACATAATGTCCTTGGTTCATTTTCTCTACTGAACTTGAAAAAGGAAAAATTTTCATTTTGGCAATTCTGCTATATGCACTTCGTTTTTATTTACAGGTTCTATCCAGGTTACACTCGAGTGGGTTTTTTTTAACCCAAAAATAAAACAGTGCAAAAAGTGCTGAAATATCAGTTGACACCAAAATAAAAAGGTGAATTCATTAAAATGACCTTTACTGTGGTTATTTCTATTCTATCTCATAATATCTTAGAAAATAGTTTATTACTCTGAAATAAGAAAGCCAAACACAATATTCAGTGTACAGGCATCGCGCTGTGACAATATGACCTTCAAATGTGCTTCCAGGAGGAAAACAGAGAATAGATAATGGCATGAACAACAAGAAGAGACAGCAAAGTCCCCAGTGACACTGCACATTCAGACAGATGGGAGCCAACAGTCACATTCTAGCTGAACAGAAACCAATAATACAGCAAAGGATTTAGAGGAAAATGAAGACTTAAGCACAGTATCTGCACACAGAATTATTTTACATGTGTGTTACAGTAAATATAGTATATCTTCCTCCAGATTGACCGTGTGGGCCTGAAAACACACATTTAAAATGCACTGATGCTGACAATGCAACCAAAAGGCTCCTCAGCATGAAGTTCCTCTCTTCCGCACTCCTGCCCTGTAGTCACATTGCACTGGAGCTAACAGTTAACTCAGAGCTCATTTAAAATTGAATATGAATATTTTATTTAAATAGAGGATAAAAAAATAACTTTGGGCCTACACTTTACAACAGTTCATCCAAAAATGTTTGGTGCTTACTGGAGTAAAATTGGTGGGAAGATCATTACACTGGAGTTAGGCAAAAAAATAAAATAAAAACTGAGTTTTATGACAACTGATTTAATTCAAAACTAAATTATTTGCCAGGTGAGCTTCTTTTATGGCTAACAAATGGGATCAAGGCTAAATTCATCAGCACATTTTTAGATTACATGCCAAGAAAGATCAATGTCCAAAACTGCAGTGCTGTTTGGTGATTAATTGCCAACCTGAGATGTCTGACTGTCAATCCAAAATGAAATTGGAGTGGCTACATAATTGTGCTGTAAGATTGCCAGTGCCTTACCCACCCGTGTGCCTTATTTAAACATCTGCTCTGATTTTCTCAGTGTCAAAAATATAGAGATCAATTAACGCTCAATTCACACAAAATCCAGTGCTCTTCCTCAAAATCCAGTCAAGACCACATAATAATGAATAATCAAAATCGTCATAGATTTATGGGTACTACAAAAAAAGGGTCATTTTTTATCAAGACAATGCAAACTTGTTTTGAGAAAGGGTTTGCTTTTGCAGCTGTGAAAGGTTTCAAATATAAAATACTTCTCAACTTATGTTTTGAGGTGAAAACACAAATCACAGAGTCAGTATAGTATAGTATAGTATAGTATAGTATAGTATAGTATAGTATAGTATAGTATAGTATAGTATAGTTGTGAAGATTTTTTTAAAGGGTAAAAAATATTTATTTTCAAAGTAGATGTAAGATATTTCCCATTTGGACCATGATAAAAATCAGAGTGACTCAAAAATAAAACATGCAACTCAAGTATGCACCACACAAATGTAATATTACATATGCATAATACATATGCTAATTTAGTATTACATATGCATAACATACATAATACACTGCTATAGAGCTCCTGATATACATGAAATAGTTTCTGGTTAGGTTCATTTGATGATCACTAAACTTATAAATTGGTGTATTTACTAATTTTACAAAATGAGGGAATTAATATTGAATGTATAAAAAATAAAACAAAATGAAAGTTTGTGATTTACATCATATTCTAATGCAACAGACTATCAGTTCATATCAGTATAGGAATAGAATTAAATTATGCTTGGGAAATAATCTGATTTAAGGAGTTTGTGCAACTTTCATCAACCTAAATGTTAAACATAAATTTGACATATTTTACGTTTGATAAAAATGCAAAAAATAATGCATAAAACAAGTGTGCTATAATCTTAGAGAATAATTCCTTCTTCTATTTTTATAGGTGTTGTCTTTTTTATTTTTTAAAATTGGACTAAATGATAATGATTTGCTTTGATTGTTGTAATGGTAGCTTCATCACGTTACCAAACAAAGGGCTGTTTGGTCACTCAGAATTCAACTTTGTTTCTCTTATGTTAAGTGTGATGAGTAACATACAGCATCACTAAGCTACAGTACTTACTTCTGGCACTTATCTGTAAATAATACTGTATTTTGCACTTCTGGTTAGATGCTAACTGCATTT
>JAPEKM010000020.1:20462877-20477904 GCA_027575975.1 Cathorops multiradiatus
TAAAATGAAATCAGATCAAACTTGTCCATATTTGCGGCTGAAGCTACTGATGCCAGAAAGTCAACAGTCTCAGTGATTAAATGACGAACACTTCTCGTGGCCACGCGTTATTAATTCATGGCCACCTAATAATCATCTCGTGGCCACGGAATATATTTTTTTTCCACCCATGTCACCAGAGGGGCTCCGTATTTTTAACTATAAAAACATATTAAATATCTTACAGAACATTTTGCCACTAGTTTATCAGACGACTCACGTGATCGACGTGAATATCGCGAGAGTTCGAGTTATGATGTTCTGTGCAAGATGGCTGCGCCCATGTTTATGCAGGGGGGCTGATAGAAGTGGCGGAACATTTTACTTTTTATCGTTTCTTTCACAACTTGAATGTGTTGAAACAAAGAATTATGACAAACTAATGCTGCTTACACTAAAATATCGAGGGAAATTTGTAATAACTTTACGGTCGGCAATTTCGACGCGGAAATTCTGTCGGTCGGGTTACCGGAAACGCACTACTTTTTTTTTTTTTGCCTAAGGCAAGTTCTAAGGTTCTATTGACCTCTAGGGTTGGCAGATTAGATATAAGATATAAAAGTCCTGGAAAAGAATTTCCTAAAAAGAAAAGGAGCCATGAGGTAATACCTTTTGTCACTTTGTGTGATTAGTTGCACTTTTTTTTTTTTCCTTCCCCTCATTGGCTTGGTCTTCAAATATGCAAATTGCCTCATCTAGTGCTGCGCTAGTCATGCAACGTCAAGCAACCGAGATGTGTGCTGATGCTGCTGAATCAGGCCTGGAGCTACTGGATGGCATCCAGCTCAGAGGGAGCGATGCAGCGCTTCAATTCTTCAGTCTCTGATCATGCAGCCTCTGGCTGCCACCGTTCTGTGATTTGCCAGGCATTTCTTCCATCTCCTTTTCTCCTCAGCCTGCAGCTCGTGATTCATTTCCACAGCCTCTGTCCAAGGACAGCAGCTCTGGGGAAGGCTGCGCAGACTGCTAGCCTGCAGGAGAATTTGAGAGGAAATCGGTGGCGTCTTGGGGGGCTGAGGGCTGATCATTAGCAGCATAGTGTGAGGGCATCGGCACCTCAGTCACATGTCGCTGCATGGCATCTGCAGCGGCCTTGTGTGGTCCGGCTTGCCAGCTTGCACATTTATTCTGTGACAGAGCTTAGTGGGAATCAGTGTTTATCAGTAGAGTGTGGAGGCTGCTTTTGAGCTGCGTGTCTTTTTTTTTTTTTTTTAAATACCTAGCAGCTGATGCAGAGCATACATATACTTTTGTTTTTCTTTCTCGATCGTATTAACAGAGCGTGCGGACTCTGATCTGTGCGCCGTCCGGAGCAGGATGCTTTTTCCCAGCAATGGGCAGGAGTCATCTCGTGCTCTGCCTGATGTCACGGAGCTGGGCCTGGGCCTGCAGTCCCTCAGCTTATCTGGTTGGGAGAGGCCATGGAGCAGCCATGACTCGGAATCATCTGCCCCAAATGGCAACCCCTCAAGTGAGTATCTCGTCTCTAGTCTGTTCTTGTTTCAGCTATTCCTGGGCCATTTTTCCATGTTTGAATATTAAAAGCTCAACAGTGTGGTATTTCTTATTTTCATTGTTCTTTTGTAGCTTTATTTGTTAAAATAGAAACTAGACCTTGTAAACAAGGGCTTGGCCACTTTTTTTTTTTGAATTGGTTCTTTTTCAGGTGCACTGAAAATAAATGCTTCATTTGAAACCCTTTACTTTGTGTTTTTGATGTATAGGTTGAGATGGTTTGTTGATGTTTGAACAGCTAAACTATTCAAAGTAGTCATTACTGAGGCTGAATTTAACTGTGGTTCAAAACGAGGCTTATAAAGCAAGTCAGGGCTTGGTGTGGCAGCTGTCACATTCCTGCCTCCCTCGTGCCCTGTCTATTCCCAATAGTGGTAATGCACCAAGTGATGGGGCTCTTTCTCTGCCTGTTCTTACGTTTTTGCCACCAAATCCATTTCTTAAGTTTCCTATTATTCCCCTTAAATGGAATCCTGTTCATCCCTTTTTTTATATTAATGTGAATGCTATTTTGCAGTGCTTGGGATGTTGGGAAGTCCTCTGGACCAACTCCTGAACAAGCCTCAGGGCTTAATCATGAACGAGCCCAATTCGGGAGCTTCAGACTTCCTCGAGAAGTTTCCAGCCTTGGCACGCATGAACTCGCGTTCACTGCTGGGTTCCCATTCCAGCAGCCCTGTGGACTCTGAGACCAGTGGCTTCAGCTCTGGCTCTGATCATCTTTCTGATCTGCTGGTGAGTTGGTAGTGTGGCTTCCACAATTGAACTACCATTTTGGCGAATCCTTAATCGATTAACACTTGTGTAATCCTTGCTTGCTTTTTTTTGTGCAGTCCTCTTTGAGGATCTCCTCCTCTATGCCCTTCATGCCAAGCATGCAGAAAGACCCATTAAAGCTGAGTCTTGGCTCCCGTCTGGACCATGACAGCTCTCCCTTGACACCTCCACCCAGTGCTCCCCCAGGCAGCAGTGTGTCCCGCCGCTGGCCTGGAGCCTCAGTCTGGCCCAACTGGGACCTGCTTGAGACCCCAGATGGCCCGTTCAGCATTGAGAGGGAGGCTCGCCTTCATAGACAAGCTGCAGGTATGCCAAGGGGGGTTAAATCGTAGCCTAAAGGCCTGTGGGTTTATGGCTTCTTTTTTTTTTTAATTAAGATTTTCAGTCAACATTTTCATTCTGGTGAATGAAGTGGTCAGGTAAACCAATTTGGCTGCTGTTATGCAGAGAGCTAGTGAAATTGTCTGTTTTTGCAGTTTGGAGGCCAATGCATGGTCAAGATGCTGTAAAAGTTGCTCTTTGCAATGGGATGGATCTGTGCACATTAACCAACTCTTCCTACAAGTTGGAAAACCATCCATTCATTGAGTTCTGACATCTCGAGCTACCTGGTGCTGTAGAGCTTATTCTACATGGACAAGCCAATGAAAACTTGGAAGAGCATGGAGGTGTACAAATTGTGGTTGCTTTTAAAGGTCTGGGGATCAAGATGGCATAAATGTAGACTTCATCTTGCCAGGAGTTTTTGGGCTTTTTGTGTTTGATTGCTAGGGGTTACAAGTTGTGTTGGGTGTAAACAAACCACAGGCACTCAATTCTCAATTTCCTGCTCTTCTCTTAAATCATTGACAAAGATCCACTGAAACCCTTTTAAAGACCTGGGTATTGGTGAAATGGATGAAGTTATCACAGTTCACTTTAACTGCATTGGTTGGGAAAGCAGTTTCGAACTGTTAACTTGAGCTCTGCTTTTTTGTGTCATCTACATTCTTATCTCTAGTTCACTGTAGGAGCTCAGTCTGCATCATTGTCCTTGCAAAGATTGCAACGACATCCTGATGGTGAAACCGTGTTGGTTTATGATATGGCACCCAATCAAGTGGTAAGCAAACACAAGGACTTGAGTGTCTCCTGAACTTCAAAACATCACAAAATGAAGTCCTTTGCAAATCCAAACTAAATGGAGAGGAATTTACAACCTTTCACCAAGTGATCACTGCAGACTCGAGCACTCAACTCCACTCCCCTCCATTTCATCAGAAAGTTCAAGAGCCACCTTTTTCATCTTTTAATAAAATCCTTTGCTCATTCACTTCATGGGGAACCCGGAAGAAACCTTTTGGTTTCATTTGTTTATTCGAGCAGCTCAAAAAGCAAGTGTGGTGTGTTTTAATGACTAGCAAGGCACCTCAGTGATTGCTCACAGTTCATAAAGCATTACTTGGCTGACCACCACTTCATGTCTTGCATATCTAATGAAGTGGATGTGATGCTGGATGCAGCATGCCTATAGGGAAACTGACTTGGTCACATTTTAGTCCATTGAACTGAAACTTGTACCTCCTAACTAAGGAACTACAAACAAGCATGGATGTCTGGGTCGTGCAACCCCCTTTTCCCTGGTCTGTGGTAGTTTTTGAAACCGTGTAGATCTATAGGCTTTTGTGCTACTGACGCATCTATATTCATAGTGGTGCTCCACTGCAGACAGTGCCTGTCTTGTCTGCTTCCTGTATTAAGGCGTGGGTTTTTTCCTTCCCCTTCAGCCACTTTTTATGACCCCTTGGTGCTGTCAATTATGTTGCTGAGTAGCATGTACTACCAGGTTGTGTACTAAGCTCGCCAGTGTGTGATTTCTTGATCATGAAACGTTGGCTTGCCACTTGCACGAATTTGTGACCTAGTCAACCTGCAAAGCAATGTAGATATCAGATGAAACTAGTTACATTCCTGTTGTAAATACCTTTTTGTGATTTATTTTGTCTTTGTTGATGCTGGCTTGGTTTCTTTCATGAATGCAATAGACTCTGATCTTGCTTTTATACCAGCAATTAATGAAGCCACCTTCACCTGGAGTGGCCAGCTTCCATCCAGAAACTACAAAAACCCTGTGTACTCCTGTAAGGTCTTCCTGGGAGGAGTTCCTTGGGATATTACTGAAGGTGAGATTTCTACTGTACCTGTTGAGCTTGTCTGATTTGCATTTTGTGCAGCCTTTTTTTGATTTTCCCCCTGTTTCTGCTTTCAGCTGGCTTGATTAACACTTTTAACTGTTATGGCCCGCTGAGTGTGGAATGGCCTGGTAAGGATGGCAAGCATCCCCGCTGCCCTCCTAAAGGTAATATGCCCAAAGGTAATGCAGTGGGTAGGTTTTTTTTCTCTTCATTCCAGCACTTTGGAGATGGCTTGCACCAGCATTTGGGTGAGATTCACTGGGGTTTTGGATCACTGGTATTAGGAGGTAGAACTGTGAAATCTGAGCTTTGGTCAACACAGCATGCCATAGCTGCACTTGATAAAGCTGCATGTGGTGTGGGTTCCCCTGCCTTTGTATAAGGGAGCGTATGCAAGACTTGCTTTCATTCCTTTGTCCAGTTTATTTGTCTCTTGGCCAGTGATCGTTGCAGGAGTGGTGCTTTGCTCTTTTTTTTTTTTTATATAAATATGAAGTTTGCAAGGATTTCCATGTCTGTGCAATGACAAACTTGTCTCTTGTAGGTTATGTGTACCTGGTATTTGAGTCGGAGAAATCTGTGCGTGCGCTGCTGCAGGCCTGCACTCAGGATCTGCTTCATCCTGAGGGCTACAGTGAATATTACTTCAAAATGTCCAGCAGAAGGATGCGCTGTAAGGATGTAAGCATTAGTTCAATTTGTAAATGGTTACTGCTTTGGCTACCCAGAATTTCCTTTTTTATTTTTATTGATCTGTTCTGTTTGCATGTCAATATTCTTTACTCATGCTAAATTGGAAGATGCTGGTGCTTTTTATTTATTTTTAAACCTTATTCTGGCAATCTTGACACCCAACTTTTTTGCTTTTGTTGCCACACTGGACCTTGAATTGATGAATCGTCTAGAAAGCACAACTGTAACCTTATTGATTAAGATGTAGGTACAGGAGGGTGGTTAATCCTACCCTCCACCTTTTTATTGTACCATCCTCTGCTGTTCTGGGAAGACTATCCACTAGGCTTGAAAAACGCTGTAGGGGATTTGCTCCTTCATCCACAAGAGCATTAGTGAAATCCGGCTCTGATGTCTGGCAGGGAGTGTATTCATCCCAGAGGTGTTCAGTGGGGTCAGGGCTTTGTGCAGGCTGCAAGTTCTCACACTTAACCCTGATGGCCTGTATCTTCATGAACATCACTTTGTGCACAGGGGTGCCATGCTGGTACATGATTGTGCACCTTGGTTGCAGTGGAGGATATTTGTAATGATACAACATGCTAAGGCCTCATTCAACTGTGTTCATTTTTGTGGTAACAATATGGGAAAGACCCACATGGACAATTGGCAGGTGTCCAAAAACGTTTGACCATTGTATCTTCTAGTAGAAGATAACACAAATTCATCTTGTATGTCTTTTAGGTGCAGGTGATCCCATGGGTGATCTCGGACAGTAACTATGTTCGCTGCCCTTCCCAGAGGCTAGACCCCAGTAACACGGTGTTTGTAGGAGCTCTGCATGGTATGCTCAATGCTGAGGCCCTGGCCAGCATTATGAACGACCTGTTTGGAGGAGTCATGTATGCTGGAATTGACACGGACAAGCACAAGTACCCAATTGGTGAGATTCTTAAGTCTTTGCTGTTTTTTTTTTTTCTTTTTGCTGAAATTATGAAGATTTCATTATACTGAATGTCACATGAACTAAGTTTCAACCAGTTCACACGGTTTCATTTTACTGTCCAATTTGAGTGAAAATGGGAAAAACTAAACCGGTTCATTTCGTTAGTGACTTATAGAATGTACCACACTAAAGCATGGGTGCAAGCTTTCTGGCATGTGCCAGAAGCTCTGTTTTTTGGTTCTGAAAGTCCTTTTTCCAAATCGTTTAAATCTGAAATTTTTTGGGGTGGCCCTCTTACTGTCTGTGTATTACCAGGGTACAGTCTCTACATGAGATGACTTTCATCTAGTCTTTGCCACAAACCTCATTTTAATTTTGTAAGTGATTTGTTGAAGGTGGGTGGAGCACGTAAGCACAGCAGGCCAGAACTGAGTGTTGCAAAAACTCTTTAATAGCTTTCAGCTTTCCACACTCTCCCAGCCACGTGCACACAAGTGTTCTGGTTGGGGAGAGCTCCCTTTCTCTCTCCTTTTAAACGGCACAGTCACTGGGGGAAACGCACGAACACTGTTAATTCACATCACGTGCAGTGATTCTGCCACTTACCTTCCCTGACTCCGCCCTCCATTCACAGACCTATGTTTGACCATGCTCCCGCTGCAACAAATTTATACGCTTCTCACTGACAAGTGGTACTGACTAGCCCATTGTTTCATGGTGTTATACATGTGATATGTTTCTCATACGTAGCACGTTGTTCGACCAAATCAACACAGCTATTCCAGTGTATATATTGTAAAAAAGGCATCACCACAAAAGCATATTTAAAAATGGTTGTTTCAACATTTAAATTAGTAGTTGCTAGATGTCTTGAAATATCAAGCCTTGTACTTGAAATATTGTTTCAGATGAATTGATGAATGCATTAAACAATTTTATTTGCACCCATGCTAAAGTGCAACGTTTATTGCTCTTGCATTCTCTAGTTAATCTCTAGGGGATTTTTAAAAATTAAATACGAACACATCAGATCTGAATTCATTGCTTTGCATTTCATTTTCATTAGGTCATGCTGAATTGAAATGCAGTCACTGTTCACTTTTTTCTCCACTGAAGTGGTGATGGAGCAGTGGAATGGTTTTGCTTTTCAATGGGTAACATTTCTCTAGGTCACTAATGAAATTTCAATGCCAATTTGTATTGGTTATGGTTCAGTTAATGCCAGAAGTGCTATCTTGAGTCTTCAAAAGCGAACTTGAGTGTTTATTGGAGTGAAACAAGCATAGTTGACTTCATTTGCCTATTTTTATTGCTGTATTCACTGCAATTGTTTTTTTTACTTTGAAAACTAGGTTTTTAACCCCCCCCCAACTGCTGATCTGGCTGTTTGCATTACCCATGTTGACCCTGGCCAGTAAGGCATGTGGAAAGCGTGCAGTGTGGTGCTAACAGGTGGCCATGATTATGGCTGTGAACAAATCCAATGTGAATGTTGGGTTAGCTTTGGTGCTTGTTCCCTACTGTTTTTGATCTGCTAGACACTGAACAACGACCAAAGGACACAAGTGTTATGACTTGTGCCCCTCAGATTTCAAGGGCTTGTTAATTTTTCCTTTCTCAGGGTCTGGTCGTGTAACCTTTAACAATCAGCGCAGTTACCTGAAGGCTGTTAGTGCTGCATTTGTTGAAATCAAGACCCCCAAATTTACAAAAAAGGTACACAATACTACAACTTCTATTGCACTAGTCATGGTCTGTATATTCATCTTAAAGGCTATGAATACTTAGTTTTGAGTGGTAAATGTCTGGTTTTTAATTTGAGTAACTAGAGGATCTGATCAACTTTAGGTCCAGATCGACCCTTATCTGGAGGATTCCATGTGTCAAGTGTGCAGCCGTCAACCTGGACCCTTTTTCTGCAGAGACCAGGTAAAATCCAAACATGCGAGAGTAGAATGCTTTTTTTTATGTGCATGTTTGTGCAAAACACTTGATGTACAAGAATTCTGAGATGATTAAACCTAGTTTGAGAGCAACCAACTTGTTGTCTTAAGTAAAAATCTGTCCATGCAGTAAGAACTTCACTAGTATTAAGGAATTTCTCATTTCTAAATTTTTTTTTTTTGCAGTGTGAACATTTTGGGTTCTAGTATTTTGTTGCTTTATTAGCACACGGCTTTCTATTCTGAACTTTCTGTGCATATAATGTTGGGTACAAATTTACATTTTTCAGTCTAGGCTTGTATTAAACTCCAGTTCAAGGGACCAGAAAAACAGGATAAATTCAAGTTTAATGCAGGCAATCTACATCACAAATTACTGTAAAATCTTCTGGCTATATGCTTAACCGACACCTTTTTTTTTTTTGTCACTTATACAAACTAGAACCTTGGGTTAATTAATACTAGGGTCATGGATGTGCTGTGCTTTAGTATAAACTAAATTCCACCAATTCTGCTGCCTAATAAAATCTGAGGTCTCAATATTGGATTGTTAATGGCATTTTAGCAGGCACTCTTAGCCAGTGCGTTGCACAATGTACGGGGTGCAGCCTGGAGCAGTTGGGGGTTCGGTACCTTGCTCAAGGGCACTTCAGCCATTCCTGCTGGTCCAGAGAATTGAACTGGTGACCTTTTGGTTCCAAAGTGGCTTTTAACCATTAGGCCATGGCTTCCCCCATGCGTTGGCATTAACATTTGGCATAACATTTTTGTTCTGCTGCCAAAACTGCACTTCAGTGGTCCCTACTAGTTTAGCTCTGTTAATATTGGTCATTCAGGGTTGAGTGAATGCTCTTCAGATAAAATCATAGGCATTATGCAGTGATTTAATGTTATTTACTTGACACGTGTGCTCTCAGCCCCTATCAGAATAAAGGGTTTGTTCCTGGCATGAACATGACCCTGATCATGATGTCTAAATGTTAAATAGTACATAAGGTAATTTCAACAGGCCTATTTAATGTTGCTTTTGCTGTAGGACAACTGTCAAAGTTAATCAGTTTGAACTTGAACATTAGACCAACTTCTGCCACTTGTTAACAAATGTACTTGTACGCAGGCTTGCTTCAAGTATTACTGTCGCTCGTGCTGGCACTGGCAGCATTCCATGGACATCCTGAGCAACCATCGCCCTCTAATGCGCAACCAGAAGAATAGGGACTCTAGCTAAAGTCCTTGCTTAACACTGCAACATCGTGCTCCTGCCTGGAATGCCACAATGCCTCCGGACCAGCTCCAGGCCTGCGCCAGGCATCCTGAGCAGTGGGTTTGCGCAAGTGCTGTAGAAAGTTCACTTTGGCACTTTTTTTTTGGCTTGTTCACTCTTGCACTTTGCACAGTGATATGATGGGTTTGCAGGGGGCTCCCCACACGTTTTGAAAGTCTCCCTCGATTTTTGGGGTGAGGTGAATAAGGCCATGGTTCAGAAGGGTTTTCTCTCAAGGAAGTTTAAGTTGCTTTTTTTTTTTTTTTCTTTTTCTTTTCCTTCATGAACAGTCATGCAAGTTTCTTTAACTAACCGAAGCCATACAGTGCCTTTAAATTGGTTTCTCCTTTCTAGCTGCTTTTCCCATTGCAGTTAGCTGGAGGTTTTTTACTTTAAACAGATACATGAAGTCAGCTTTCATCTTCCAGACATTTTACGCAGTTATTTTTACTAATTTTTACATAAAACGGTTTTAAGTCAAGACAAAGAAGATTGAACCGAAATCTACCTATTGGCTTTTTAATTTTGCTCAGTTTTCTCCCCCCCCTTTCTCCACAACTTTTTCTGGAGAGTTTTTTCTCCCTTGTCCAGCTTCATGTTCAGTGGAACAAGGGATTTGGGTGTAATGTTATCACCAACCCAGATAATTTTTAGCGCATGCCATCCAGAGGCATTGCTTTTACTGGGTTGCATCAAGTTTTTGGATCAACTCAATCAGAAGTGTGAATGGCCATAGATTGCACATAGTTTTATTGTTGCACTTTTTAATTTGCACTTTGGAAAGGGGTAGGTTTTTAATCACTCATTTTTGAACATCAGCAGGTATTGCTATGGGCATGACCTCAGATTACACACAGCTGCTTGTTGAATGTAAAACTCTAAACTTCACTTGAATGTACCATTGGAGCCTTAGTAGACCAAATGCAGATGTCACTTTATTTCCAGTCTCTGGAATATCAAACGATCAAAGATTGTGTTCAGAACCTGGACTGTCATTTCTCCATATTGATTCCTTGCTGAGCCTCTTGAGCCCGGCTGCTTTTGTCTTTTATTCTACCTCATTGTGGTCTGCTGATTGAGTACTTACAGCTGTGAAGTTCATTTTTTTTTCTTTGATTGGGCACAATAAAGGTGTTTAAGCATTCGTATTGCTTTGTTTGGTTTTTGTGCATTTTGACTTAAAACTAGTTTTGGTTCAGTGCCTTTTAAAAATATCAGGCAACTTATTTTGTGGGTTTTTAGCTTTAAGTGAAATTGCTGCAAATTGAGGTGTTTGGGATCCAATTTTGGGCGACCATTTCCTGATGTCCCACTAGGTGGTGCTACCTTCTCATTCTACAATAATGGATTGCTGACTGCTCTCAAACAACTGATTAAACAAGTAGCTAGGTGTGGTAATGTTTTCTATAACTGTCAATTGTTGACTTGTGGCTAGTCACTTGATGGAACCACATCAGTGTAGCTGGAGTATTCTCAATTTTTCATGAGCCAGATTTAACTTGAGTGCAAGAATTGGTGAGCCCTTTACATGCATTATTACTTATTACTCTGGAGTTTTCTGGATCTTTTTTGCAAGAGAATGGGCCAAAATTGTTGCTAACTGCAACACAGGACTGATTTTATGTCCATTATCAAGGACTTCAAACACTAATGGTTTAATTCTGATTAAATTAAACTAGTTGTAAAACTAAGAAATGAAGTCAGTTGCATCCTGGGAGCTATTGGGAGGGAGGAAAACTTTCCTGAGTACTGAACTTTTCAGCACTGAAAACAAATCAAGTACTGCTGAAATGTGTTCACTGCTTCAGATGGGTTAAATTTCAGTGTGCTCAAGTCAGAGTATGTGTGACACAAGCTTGGCTGGCTAAGAAGACCCAAATCCAGTCAAGAACTAGTTTAGGCTTGTATACTAAATTTATACTGGTAAAATGCAAACTCGGTAATAACTAGAAAAGCACTTGGAGAGTGCAGACCTCTGCCAAGAATCCTTAAAAAAAAAAATCCAGGATCCCAAAGGTGATCCAGATCACCACCAAAATGTAATGGATTGTTACTTGTGCCCAGTCACACCTCCTGGAAAAAAATTTCAGAGCAATCTGTTCATAACTTTTTCCATAATGTTGCTAACAGACAAACCAACACTACTGAAAACACACAACCATTCTTGGCAGAGGTGAAAATATTGATTGACCTGTACAACTAAATTCTAAGTCAAGTCAATCTTGTGCTCTTAAGTGTCACAAAGCAGCTTTATAGAACACATCAGGAGATGGCACATCTCCCTAGCTTCCACATGAAACCCCACTCGATTTTCCTAAGTAATTAATTACCATGGAAATAAAAACTGCAGACATGTCAAAAGGCACAACTCCTCGTTACATAAGGTTTTGTGAGGTCCTCGTAGTGTGAGTTATGCTCTGGAAACAAATGTTTAGACACCAATATTCATATCATCCTGCATTGCCAGGAGGATAAAAATTAAGACTTTAATATAATAAATGTATCCCTGATGAGCAAGCATGAGGTGATGGTGGCAAGAAAGAACTCCCTCAGGTGACATCAAGAAACCTTGAGGGGAACCGGACTGAAAGGGGACCCCATCCTCATTTGGGTGTTGTCACTGATTTCTTGGAGATAGGTACAGAACCTGAAGGATCAGCTGTAGCATTTAGACAATGTGCCCAGATAGTCTGAGGGTTGGTATACCAAGGTATGGAATTTCATTAACTTCAAGAAGGCTTGTCAAAGTTCAAGGTTACACACTGAGGAGGAGAGACTGTCCATGTTGCTTCCAACACCGGGTTAGAAATGGTGTTTTATAGGAAGAGAATAAGAGGTGTAGGTATATTGGGCTGAAATGCTGCATAGTAGTGATTGTGAATCATCAGCATGGAGGATGTGCACATCAAGCTTTTATGTAGGCGGCTCTTCTTTCAGCCCACCTCTAGATCTGGAATAGCTAAATCCCCACATACCATATGGACATCCTTCCCACGCTGCTGTATCATACATCATGGATGTATGGAGGGAGCCAAATCCACTTTCGACTCAAGACTGGAGTCTCAGCTACTTCAGGTCATGCTTCTGTCAAACTTCAGATGATTTTGGAGAGAAACTGGTGGGGTTTGTTTTCCACAAAGATGGTATTTAAGACCTTGTGTGCTTCCTTTTGAATAGTGTGTGAGATCTCGGAGCAGCCTGGGGCATGAAGTGTTCCTTGTTGGTCTATTTCTAGCCAGTAAGAGGCTGTGTTAAGGGTCAAGTGGAGCCTTTTATAAAAAGTAGGGGGAAGAATAGCTGGCAGTGGGGTTCAGTATTTCCCACTATTACATGAGGACCTTTCATCCAGTCATCCCTCACTGTCCATTACTTAACCTGGTTCTGCAGTGTCTAAAGCACAAGTTCTTCTGTTCTACTTTCTATAGCTGGATTTAGTCTGTTGTGCTTCAAAGAAAAACAATGCAGACCCCAAAACTCCACGCTGTTAAGTTTGGGGGTGTGTGCAGCTAAAATGGAGGCAAAGCTCAAATGTGGAAGTACCTCCTTGCAACTCCTTCCTCCGTATCTGTAAACTTAAACACTTCTAAGAAACTATGGGTTAGGAGGTGAAAGTTCAGCTCTATTTCTTTAACCATGGCTCTCTGTTTAGAATAGAGGGAAGCTAAATGAGCGTGGGAAAGAGGGAGGGTTCGAACAGGATATGCCACCCCGAGAAAGAAAGACGTCACAAGGCGTGTTAAACTCATTTGAGCTGTCAGGATAAAGTGATGGTGAGAAACGATGCCAAGACTCACTTTCAATGTGGTGTGTTTTGTTTTTTCCCCTTCCTGCAAAGTCTGATTTATGACCATCTCTCAGGGCTATACTGGCCAGTCCATGCTCTCAATCCCTAGTGGAGAACTGGCCGACTCTGATCTAGGGACCAAAGTGACCAGTTTAACTGAACCTTAATTCATCTAAGGTTCCATTCTGCATTGCGGTGACCCCGTCTTCTCAGACTAGTGTACCAGTCCTGTTTCCTGAGAGCACAGATGGGGAATGGTGGTGGTGGTGGGGCCCTATTTCATCATGCAGCTATTCAAGTTTTAGTCTAGAACTGAAGATACCTAGTTTTTAGAAGTATTCAGAAGATTGCAAAATGTGAGGATAGCTCATTTCTGGTCCTTGATCTGCATTATGCAACGTGCACCTGCTATCCATCGATGTGTCACTCATTTCATTCCTTGCTACTTTTCCAGGTCTTGGTGCAGCACATGAATGGTGAAAATACCTTGGCTAATTGGAGTTATTGCACATGAATGGAAAAATGCACCTGTGCCTAAAATGCGGTGTTTTTTTTTTTTTTTAATGAAGGGACTCAAAGGTCTTGATGGAGGAATTAAGTGAAAGACAAACATGAGCGAGAGATGTAGCCAAGCATGCTGATGATGGCCCCAACATTCCAGCAAGTTGTCATGGAGACTGCACAACCTCCTTGGCCTGGTTAGTCTTTGGGATGTGTGTGTGGAAGGTGATTTTGTCCTCAGGCTTTACTGGTCCAGTTTTTCATTGCTGGTATGTTAAGGTGGTTTTAATCCTTTATAGCTGTCGCCTTTGCTTTGAGTCCGTATACTGTAAATGATAGGAAGTTGGGCAGGGGCGAATTAGATCAGTGAAGGGGATATATGAGAGAGTAGAATGATGAGAATTGGCGTAATGTTTTAGAGGAAATCCTGGTTTCAGCTCTGCGTAGCTTGGCCTCAACCGTCCTCCTTGCTTTAGCAGTTGCTTTATTGTCTTTGTCCTTCTGTGGTTTGTCATGTTCCCTGAAACAACGAGAGCAAGAATGGGAGTGTTTGGATGAGAGGCACTCGCGCCAGCTGGAAGCGTCCCCCACTGTGAGGAAATATGACTACAGAATGCAGAAGCTTGCAGCAACCACAACTGAAGAGCTCAACCAAATGCAGTAACACCGCAGCCACTGCTCCTTAAATCACCAATGCCAACATCACAGTAAGAATGTAGGAACCACAGTTGGGTTGAGCAGAGAAGCAGAAACATGAACACACCAACTACGTTGCAGCCAAAACAACTCTGTAATGCCAAAACATAAGACCACAGACAAAATAAATTATTCAAATTACACTTTAGCTGAGTTTTGAAAAAGGATACAAGTCAAACTTCTGCAGAAGAAACCAGGGTTTTTTAGTTCAGTCACATTTCAGTATCGTTAAACAGTCCTGAAACGTGATGAATGCTTGACTTAACTGTTTGGCCAGTCGTTTATTGGACGGTGACGCATCAAAGATAAAAACACTTTCCAAGCTGGAGGAGGTTGAGAAGCGATGACGGCGTTGTGCTAGACAGTAGAAGCTCATACGTCGATGACCTAAGTCTAGAAACTTGGGTTGATTGTTACTCATCGCTTACTAGTGCCAAGATTACTTCAGATGATTAGAACACTCCTTGGTTCTTTTTAGTCAGAATGACTTGTTTCTATCTCCTTAGTGTTTCCAGTTATTCATTAGCATCTCCTTGCAGATGTCGGTCTCCAATGATATCCTTTCTTTACTCTCTTCTTCTAATACCTCTTCTCTTCTTAGGTCCGCATATAGTGATATTTTTTAAAATCAAATTTTAAGCCGGCGGCACGGTGGTGTAGTGGTTAGTGCTGTCACCTCACAGCAAGAAGGTCCGGGTTCGAGCCCCGTGGCCGGC
>JAPEKM010000020.1:22652380-22663120 GCA_027575975.1 Cathorops multiradiatus
TGGAAAGACAGACCAAATGGATAGATTTGTAGATAGATGAATGAACAAAGAAATGTTTTATATGAATGAATGAATTGTTTCTAGATGGCTGGATTTGTAGATATGGATGAATGGCTGGATGGATGGATGGATGGATGGATAGATAGATAGATAGATAGATAGATAGATAATGAAGTGTTTGTCATGTCTAAAAACCTAATAATTTCATTATTACATTGCCATAGACATTCAGTGCTGAACCCATCACCTCAAGAAAGCAAAGGGTTTTTCCTCCCAAATGAATCTTGTTGAATTCACTTACACACTGAACACACTTTTAATAACCGAGGTACTTTAAGGCCTTGAATCCTCGCTACAGGCACTCTCCATGCATCACAATGTGCTGTGACTGTACTAAAGCACTGAATCTACAGTACAGTAAGTACTGGGAAAACATTTAAGGCCCAGTTTGAACTTTTGATAAATATGAATAGGCTACATATAAATCATACATTTGGTTCTCTCTGTGTTAAATAAATACATAAATATAAATATCCCTTATTTAAACCAAGGTGTATTAAATTGTATTATTTAAATACATCTGCTTATATGCAACACATGTTTTACCAAATATTCTGCAGGAATTAGGAGGAAGCCAACAGCGCTCAGTTAATCTTGCTGGACACACACACACACACAAACACACACATACCACCATCACCACCACTACGACTACTACACCAGATATATCCCTTATTGTAATTGCAAATCTGAAAATAAAAGAATAAATCACTAGGTCAATGTTTTTAGTTCTGACATGACTTTTCCAAATCATTCCTTGCTCCTATTTATTATTTAAGAATGTATCTTCTGTTTTGGACAGAATATCCCATGATGTGACTCTATGCACAGATACAGCAAGTATTAGTGTATAACTCCTGTAATATTTCACTGTTAATCAGGAGTGTTACAGATATGAATATTTTGTGAGGTTATAAATAAATAAATAAATAAATAACCGGGCCTCAGTTTAGCAATGGTTTTGACGGTTAGGTTTGACTGACACACACACACACCTCTCTCTCTCTCTCTTACTCCTTTTTTTCCCTTTTTATTTTGAATTTGAATATAAACCACTATGATGCTTGAAGCTTGCACACGTCCTCACATTCAGAGGCTCAACATCCAAACAGTAACTAATAATCTTTAGTAAAACACTTAACGAACACACACACACACACACACGACTTTTTGGAATGATCTGTTCAGTATTATGAAGTTGGAAAACACTTCTGTGAATGGAATGAAGAAGGATGATAAGAGAGGACCGCCTACACACACACACACACACACACACACAGCATTTTCTTTCTTTCACACGAAGTGTGATCAAGAAAGAGAGTGTGTATAAACTCAGCTGGAGAAAAGCAAAATGATTTCAGCTGTTGGTTCAAGTTGCTTGTTATCAGCCCTAAAATCACGACCACAGGCAGGAAGAGAACCCGTTTACACTGCTGAAGTCGACAGAACACACCTCGCATCAACTCTTAGTGTTGAATTAACTCTTGCAAAAGAGTCTACAGGATCCTCTTACAGCCTTGCGCACTTCACTTCCGTCCATCTCCTGCTCTATAAACTCTCATTACTGTGTTAGAATAAAGAATCCACAGCTATAAATAATCATGATCAGCTATATTCTAGATTAAATAGTAGTCTGTGACTGAAGATGTTTTCCCAGATGCTCTTGGTTCATATCAACTCTTCCTGGATCGACTCCTAATTATCCAGGGACAGTTGGAAGTAATACTCGAACCGACTACATGCGCAGACACTTTGGCTGCGTCTCAAACCGCACACCCAGATTCCTGTCTATCGCACTACAGAGTGTGTCAGAATACACCATCGACCCGACACGATAAGGTTCCGTCCAAACCGGCACACTAGAGAGTACCGTGCTAAATAGTGTGCCACTTTTTATATTATTATTATTATTATTATTATTATATAATGCGTCACTGGTTTTTTTTTTTTTACTATTTTGAAAGTACGCACTTCTGTGTAGTGCTGAAGGATGCAGTTTGAGACGCAGCTTGTATCAGAGCGCTCTTATCTTAGGAAGATGAAAGAAAGAAAGAAGAAGAGGCGACTCACAGACGTGTGTGTGTGTGAGAGAGAGAGAGAGAGAGAGAGAGACACTGACGGACGCGCCAATCGCTTTAGACGGACAGATGCTTGGGCGGATCTAATCGAAGGGCACGCGCGCAGCCACGGTCGGGCACGAGCGTCCCGAATCAGCGACACGCCGCTCGCTCACACTCGACTCTTCCCGCGCGGACACACAGACAGGACAGAACAGGACCGGACACTTCTCCCCAGTCTCATCTCACACCGCCGTCTGGTTTCCCAAGGTCTCGTTTACACTCTTTAATTTTCTCCCTCTTTTATCCCGGCCGTGTATTGTCCTGATTGAAAAGAGACGGTGAAGACGCAGACGCGAACGCGGACGCAGACGCGGACGCAGGCACGTGCGCATAGAAAGAAGGAGAAGCAGAAATTTGACAACTCACCGTCAGCATGTTTAGAAACAATTTGCGTGCTCAAGTCCCTCCGTAACACAGGCTTGCTTCCAGAGTGAGGATCTGATCTGAAAGAGAATCTGAAAACGGACAAAATTTATCCACTTTCTAGAAGAGCTGACAGAACTTTCTGCTGCAAGAAATTACCAAGCTGTCCTGCCAAAACATTCTGTCTAGCCTTAATGCTCAGTGTTTACAGGCCTACAGATGCACACCTTGATCAGAATTGGATAATTTATTTTCTTACCGTTGTAAATAATAATAATAATAATAATAATAATAATAATAATAATAATAATAAAGCTCCTCTCCAGCTGTCTGCTCAACAAAAAAAAGTATATAAAAAAGCTGTTTTGATCAGATATTAAAGAGGAAAAAAAGAGTCTCGGAGCGTTAAGGGGGAAAAAAAAGTCGCGACTGCTTCGGCTTGTTGCCGTTTTTAAATACCGGCTACACAAAGAAGCAGGAAAAAAAGTGCGATTAGCGGCCAAGGAAGTGTTTTTTTGGCAGTAAGCGCGGCACTCAGTGCGCGCGCAGGCAGCCCCCGACGCGGGTCCGTTCCCCCCTCCTCCTCCTCCTCCTCCCCCGCCTCCTCTTCCCGATTACAGCCAGAGACATCCAATCAAACGCCGATCTCATCGATCCGTGCCCGCTCACCGCGGATTTTGGAGGCGCGCGGACAAAATTAAGCAAGCAGGCATCGGCGCGGGAGGGCGACAAGTCCGTCCGTCCGTCTCTTCCTTCATTCGAATACTCTGTTTCGCTTGTTGTAGAAAGAGATAAAGATGATGGACGTTTAAAGGTGTCAAGGTTGAAAGGTTTTGAAGGCGCTGGGAGTCGTGGAGTCTTTGGGATTTTTTTTTTTTTTGGGCAGAATGCCACCGACAGCGCACTGACACTCTCAGACTCTCAGACACTGATCCTAACCCTAACCCTCAGCGCTTTTGCTTTGAACCCCAGGATCGGATTCCTCATGGATACCGCGGCTGAGCAGGGCAGTGAGTAAGTAGCCTCTGGGTTTGACGTTAAACACGTTTGTTTGTTGATAAACCGGACACAGGCTTGCGCTCGTGCGCTCGCAGGGGCAGCGGTGCGGGGATTTGACGCTCGCGCAGCAGCATGCTTGATTGCTCTGTTCAAATTCATTCCGTTGTTGTTGTTGTTTTAATGATATGCATGTGTAATTGTCAGTGCTTGTAAACCGGCCCAATCAGTGCTTGTGTGTCGGTATCGGTACTTCCCTTTACTGCTATTGTGCATTGTGTGACTGCAGTGGAGAGAGAGAGAGAGAGAGAGAGAGAGGAAGACAGACATATGCCTGTAGCCTCCTGACAGGCGCTGTAGCTAAACCATCCGAGGTGGAAGGAGTTAATGTGACAGTGCTTGATGTTTGCCCCCCCTTGCTTTTGCAGGACTTTTGAGTGACGCGATCATTTTCGTGTTTTTTTTTTTTTCCTCCCTTAAGCTCGCCTGTTGCGGCTGCCAGCGCGGACTGACTGAGTGACTGAGTGAGTGAGTGAGGGAGTGAGAATCACAGCAGCGAGCCTGGAAGCGGCTCTTTCCCTTCTTCCCTCTCTCTCACACCGACCGACCGCCCGCCCGCTCGACCGCTGCTCGGAACAGAGAGGAGGAGAACGCAAGGAGATCGCCTTTTTCAGCTTCCCCTGCTTCTGATCTGCACCTTTTTCTTCATCGGGTCTTGTTTTGGGCTCTGAAAGCCTCATGCCAGCCTGGTGAAAGGGTGAAAAGGCGCCGCGTGAAGAAGGGAAGAGGAGAGGAGAGGAGAGGAGGAGAACAGCTCCGGACTCCAACTCTGCAGAAAGAGCCTTACACACACACACACACTCTCTCTCTCTCTCTCTCGCTCTCTCTCTCACACACACACACACACCACCATGCCGAGGAGGAAACAGCAGGCGCCCCGGCGCTCGGCAGGTACAGTCCTTCATTCCTTCCTTCATTTCTCTCTGTGTTTCTGTCCACAGCGCTGCGTTTACATGATCTCACTTTCAGCTCCGTGTTTGTGCGCGTGCGCGCGCGCGAGACAAACGCGTGGGTTGTGCGATACGCGCGCGCACTGAGGAACAAGATAGAGGCGGAAGAAAAAAAAAAGTTTTATTTTTCCCCCTCCTCCCGGATTCCCTTTTTTTCTTTTCCTTTCTTTGTAATCAGTGTTTTGAACTGGTAGTAATAATAATAATAATAATAATAATAATAATAATTTAAAGTTAGATAAGAGATTATGTCATTCCGCGCGCGCGCAGTGTAGATTATTTAAATCCTTTTAAATCCAGATTGAGGTGAATTAATGACAGTCTGTGAGAGATTTTTTTTCTCATGATAATCTGTGTTTTGTTTTGTTTTTTGTCCCCCCCCCAAAACTTGTCGGACATTGCAAAATATAGGCCAGACTGGTGATTTATTCCAGAGCCCTGTGATTTTCTCAAATTTCCAGCCTAATAGGGAAAGGCTACTTTGAACAGGAAGGGGGGCTGCTTGCTTTCCAGTTAGCTTTCCAGTCAGTTCTCTCTCTCTCTCTCTCTCTCTCTCTCTTCTTTTCCACTCCCTCCATCCTTTTTTTTTTAAAGATCTATAAAGAAGCGTTGAGGATAAAAAGAGCTTCAGGGTGTCAGCTGACTGTCAGGACTTCTTTTGATGCTCCTAGCTGTTTTTCCCCTCCCTGCCAACAAACATTTGCTCACCAAACACCTCTCGCCTTTGTTTATAAGTGTACGATTTGATTTCTTACACCCTCTGTGTGTGTTTCTGAACAAAGAAATCAGAAAGAGGTGACCTTGTAGCCGAGTAAGATGCAGGGTCGAATGGACAATGGCCATGTTTTGATTTCACGACTGATTGATTGGCCGTCACGTGCCTCGCCTTTGATCTGTTCATTCCTGATAAACATCAATAACTCGCTCGCCATGGCAACGCCAATCCCCGTGACGTGACGTCACGTCCGCACTGAACAAAACCCATTAAAGTGTCTTGAAGTTGCTCTTCCTCCTACTGGGTGCCATGACCAGGCCACAAGGCCATGCTTTCCTTTTCCTAGCTCAACAAACCGCATTCCTGTGTCCCAAACAGGTGTGTTTTCACACAAGATAGGCTACATGACTGCCAGACAGCTACAGAGTGAGCTATTTCGTAGAATATATCCTCAGATATAAAGGTACTGAATTACCTTGTCTTTTGCTTTGAAGGTGAAAGACAGTGCAGTATAATGTACTAAACGGACACTATATTCACATTTCCTTAAAAGTACAAAAGATGACGCTATCACCCCAGTGACAGGGAAAAGTAGATTTGAATACTTTTTTTTTTTTCACTTGAATGTGTACAGGAACGTGTGTGTCTTGTTTATTGGTTTGTGCCAGTTTCTTTTTGTGGTCTCAAAAGTTATAAAAACTGCATAGTGTAGTAGAAAGATACTGCATCGAAATAGGTTTTGGACTATGGCGAAGATTTTATTTAAAAAATAATAAACGAGTAAAAATAAACCTGCCTTGTTTCTCAAATCTGCAGTCAAGGTTTGTGTTTGAGTGAACGGATAAGTTTAAATGCACGCAATCCATAACGAACTATCGGAAGGCTAAAGACAGAACATGCTAATCATAGGTGTTTAAATAAATACAGTACAAGTTTGCGTGATTGTTTCGACACAGCTCGGCACGGCAAGGCACCAGCAATCAATACACTACACTGCTACCGTACTGTAATTGACTACAATCTGCAAGGGCACATAAAACCATATTAACGCTTCCGTACACGTGCACATGCAGGCATGCTGCTGGTATGAAAAATGTTACTAATAGCCTAATCCGGAGACGGAAGAATGGTTTGCTCCATCAGTCGGACCCGTCAAAGCGACTTTGTTTCATATTTGATTTAATTGTCTCCCTCTTTGACAGGCACATTCATCAATGGCTCTAATGGTCAATCAGAAGTTGGCAGAGTGAGTGCTCTCATTTTACCCCCCCCCAACACACACACACACACAAACCCCCTCATATGTTAGGCCGGAGTTTTACTCTATCAAAATGCTTTTTCCTAATGGACAGACTGAAGAGGTAGAAAGAGGGAGGAGGAGAATGAAGGATGACTGAAAGGCTTCTCATTTCACAGGCGTGAGAGGAGAAAAAAAGATTCAGGCATTTATGCCTTTGATGAGCGGATGAAGACAAATACGAGAGCAGTCTAGAGCGTTTTTTTCCCCCCTCTAGACGAGGCAGCTTCCTGTGATATTTTTTTAAACTCTACCCCCCATGTCAAGCCCCTCCTCTTTCGCTCTTTCTCACTCTCCCTCCATCTCTGCCTCCCAGCAGCCCTCACAGCTGCAAGTTATAAGGTTGACGACTGTGCTGTGGCATACAAAGAGTGATGACAAATTGATTGCACTGCCGTGATGGAAAGACCAAAGGAAAGATGGCAGATGATGGGCCTTGATTAGGAACTTTGGGAAATCCATTCCCCTGCAACCTTGAGCTTTGCATGAGAACGTTTCGCCCCTCGGTCGTTTTTTCTCTCTCTCTCTCTCTCGCTCTCTCTTCGCTTCTCTCTCTCACCCTCCCTCGTTCCGTCTTTTAAGTCGAGAAGACCTGCTCAGCCGTAGAAAAAGAAAAGTTGTTTTGCCAGCTTCATTAGTGTTCACCTAATTAGCTGTAAAGCTGATGGATTCCTGACAGGCCTAATGATTGGAGATGACAAGCTCCGCACACTGTCATCCAGCCCAATTAGGTTTGCAGCTAGTTTGATGTAATCAAGTTGATATTACACAGTCCTCCATGCCTTTAGTCCATGCACTAACTCAATTTGCTGCTGCAGGTGACAAATGGGCCCAAGTACCTGCGTAATCACGTTGGCTGGGTGGAATAGGCCGCCCTGAACGATCAGAACAAGAACAACAAGAGCAGTCGGTTTGAAAAATATCTACACAGCACACACACACACACACACACACACACACACGCATCCAGTGTTGTTTATATCAGTAAAGGTGTTGCGCATAATTTTATATCCTATATTTGTAGCCCAGTGTCCTATGACATTCTCTCCTTTCCTTTTAATCCCAGGCCCCGTGGTTTTTTTTTTCCGAACACACACTCACACACTGTGTTCTCTGTGTAGCCAGAGTGATTTTTTTCCCTCCTCCTCCTCCTCCTCCTCCTCCTCCCACAATGCCCTTCTCCATTCAGGAGCAGACAATAGCGTGTACACCGTGTTTTTTTGTTCACAGGCTTCAAAGCTTCACCAGACCAAACATATCAATTGTTTTGGGGAGCCCGGGAGAACATCAGACCTTTCTCTTACTCACTCTTGTCTGTCTCACTTTGCATTAGGTGCACTCGAAAAGTAGGGGGAAGTACACCGAACAGGCCTTGACACACACCTGTACGGAGACAGAGTGATGTATGAAGACCAAGAGTCTTGATGTTGGGTCATTATGCCACCTAAGATATTCAAAGTCGGTTTATCGGACGGGCGTCGTGAAAAGTGCACACCTTGAACGTTCGGCGTTGTGTTCAATGCAGATAAGTATGATTCATACAAATATCCGGATGTGTGACGGATGCGGTCGTGAACGCAGACAGATGGATTGAAGAGAGCGAAAGGAGCTGATTTCTGTGATTTTAGAGGCTGCTTGATTGATTGCAGACGAGAAAGGAGGATTAATCAAACTCAGTATGAGTTCTGAGAAGGGAGGAAACCCCTCGGCTTACTTATGCACGATCATATGGAGTAACATAAGTTGGCATAAAAGAACTCACATACACAGATGGATATCGCATACTGGAGATAGCATTTATCGTTTTTTTTTCAACACACACACACACACACACACACACACACACACACACACAGAAGTACGCTATCATACATGGTGTAATATCATGCCATAAAGCACATATGACACGTTTACAGTGTCATAAAGACATTAGTAGCAGAGAGAGATCTATAAATTATATATATATATATATATATATATATAAAATGGCTTTGCGTATTATTATTTGTCCAATTTATTCCCAGACAGAAAATTGTCCAGGTTTTTGTAAGAACACCTGAACTCTACAGTCATAAAATAACACGCTTTTTTTTTTTTCCCCTTTCAATTTAATTACCTGAAGTATAATGAAACATGCTGTCTTAATTATGTTAATTATCCTTATTAAGAGCTAGCTCCAATTCCTGATAATCATATGCATTATTAACGAAAAAGAGAATGATGGCGTAAACACTCGTCTCCAAGTGATCTCGAATTAGTCCAAGAAATTATAAAGACTTAAAAAAATTTTTCATTGGTAATGTTACATATTTTTATCTGTATGTTCATCTTGTAGTTATTTTCATGAAAATCAGTTTTGAAGGAAGGTTCGGTTTCAAAGTCCATTTTTAGAAAACTATTTTCATGAACATACTACAGGGTGGAAAACATGGCGAGGTAGATTACGATCAGAGGTATGGAGGTAGGTTTTAGATTTAGTAGCACGTTGTAAGATTTGGTTGAAAGTTAAGTGGTTGGTTTGGGTTTTTTTTTTTCCCCCTTCTTTTCTAGAATGTGGGTTACCTGTGGAGCATTGTATGTGAAATGTATGCGAAAATGGATGCGTTGTGGTTTTATACTGTGAAATTGGCTCATCTCGTCTCTTCACTGCCTTGTTCTTCTCGATGGACAGTTGGCCCTGGCTGGATGTCTGTGTGTGTGTGTGTGTGTGTGTGTGTGTGTGTGTGTGTGTGTGTGTAAGTGTGGATTATAGGACCTCACATTGCTCCAGCCCAAACCTTGCGCTCCCAGGCAGCCAACTGACACTATGATTAGTTATGGCCATCCTCTGCTTTTTACACCGCAAACACCGGCCGACAATCACAGGGGTTAAAGCACAGAAGAGAGAATGAACGAAAAAGAATGGAGAAAAGAAAGAAATCAGGGAAGGGATGCGAGCTGTGAATAGCAGCCAGACAGAAGGAGGGAGCAAGAGAGAGAGAGAGAGAAGGCAGAGAGCACGGTAAGTTCTCCTCCCCGTGGATCCACACCAGGGCTGATGGTTGATAAACAGATTTTTTTTTTCCAGAACCTTCCGTCATGGCTCCCATTAGCTTGACAGCTGTCAATTAGGACTGCCTTGGTCTCACGGGCTGCAGTTTATTGCAGGCGGTTGATGCTGTCATTTTCCTCACAGTTTCGCCTTGAGCGTTATCACGAGCACTGAAACAGTCAATAGCTGATGCATCAGCAGTTATTTCTTAAATTGGCTCACAAGGCTGCATCCTACCCTCATTTTTCCCCCCTCTCTTTCCTCCCTCAATTCTCTCTCTCTTTCTCTCTCTCCCATCCTCTCTTCTCTAAAGATTGTTTTGTGAAGAGATGACGATGAATTGCGACTGCAGCAGGGTTAGTGAGAGTGCATGGAGGGCAGTGCCATGTGACACCGAAGTGTCACTCACACACACACACACACACACACACACACACACACACACCAAAATAAACATTTTTCTCTATCCAGATTTCTTCATTTGTTATTTGCTGGAAAGCTCGCAATATCATCTGTAATATTCCGAGATATTGAAAATCACACACAAAAACAGGCGTATTTAGGAATGTCATGCCGCTTGGAATAGAAAGGGCATTTTTCATGCGCTTAGCATATTGACCGTAGGGGGTTTTGCATGCTGTTTTAGGGTTGATGATGCGTCCCACTTTGATTTTGTGTCTGGTTTAGTATGAATCCATTTATCTTGTTAAGAATAAAAAAGAAAAGAAAAAACCACACAATCATTGGACGGCTGGATGGGCAGCGTTTCAGTTTTACTTCATATTCGGTGTCATTTACTAACAACAGACAGTACAAACTAACATGGTGTAATATTGCTCAAGAAATACTGTATAAATTGAACTCGAATGGGACTTTGAGGAAAAAACAATAATTGATCAAATAACCGAAGGGTGTTTTAGTGAAATCGTTCTGACATAAATATTAATTTGGATGTTTTTTGATAATTTTGGGGTGTTAAATCTTGACACACATGCACACACACGTAATATTTTCGAAGTACTCGATGACGTGAATGGTTGTTTAACGTGTACAGTGATATAATGCAGGAGACCCATATGGAAAAGAATTAGAAGAAACTTATAAAAAATATATAACTTTCCATCACCTTCAGTTTATGTTTCATGTAT
>JAPEKM010000020.1:23271018-23285093 GCA_027575975.1 Cathorops multiradiatus
CCCCCCCACGACAATCAGAGGGCCCGACCTGTGAGAGAGCAAGAGAGCAAGAGATGTAGAAGGTCGTCAGAGGAGGTTTCCCAAATGTCGAACCTGAGACAGAGAGAGAGAGAGAGAGAGAGGATAAAGAGGATTATAGAGCTGTTTTCCCATTCAGGGTTAATGACGGCGACAATGCTTGTGGACTTTCTTAGTTTCTTTTTCCATCCGTCCTACTCACTCACCCTCTCGCCCCTTCATAACATCACTCTAATAGCCACCTGTGAACCTCCATGACCACCTGATCCACTCTCAGTCTTCTGGATCAGTGTCACCCCTGAGTCTCTGGCCTGCTCCTCCCTCAAAGATAAATCATCATCGTTTTGCTAATATCCATTTATAACCTTGCTCCCTGATTAACCGCACCGCACCCCCTCATCCAAATCCCTCATGCTACATTGCCGCTGAATAGCGTTCCTCTGTTTTTTATATCGCTTTTTCCCCTTGCCATCTCTTTTAAATGATAGGTACTTTAACAGCAACCCAAATAATATTTCATTAACCATGGCTGTCACGTCAGTTTCAAAGTGCTGCTATCAGCATTTTAACCTTCACCTGCATGAGTCAAGGAAAAAAAAAACCATAAATAAATAAAATGCATGCTTTTTAATGAACTAATAAAAGATTTCCCCTCCCATGCTCTAAACAACAAGGGGAGTAAATCAGAGGTGATGGAACACGAAACATATGGAACGCGTGAGCCCAAGGCAACGACTGACCTTTAAATACATCCGGATACATATATGAGAAATATAAATAAATAAAATATAGCTAAAGCAGATATATGTACAGTACATATACATGGAAGAGTACAGAGAGAAACAAAGTCAGATCAAAAAAGCTGGACTTAACACGTTTAATTCAAACAGGCCAGATCCAGTCGGTGCCCCGTTTAAAATCTGACTGCTCACGATTAGGAATTGTCAAAATATTTGCGGCAGTGGAATTCCAACAGGCGAGCGACACGTGTTCCCCTACAAAGGGCCCATCTTCCTCGAGTAACAAGTCGAAAGAATGAGTGGAGACAGCAAACCTAAAATCCCCCAGGCGAAAGAAATCCAGCTATTGTAGTAATAACCCGCGAGACCTGGCTGGGAATGTACAGCTTTCAGAAGCACTTCTCATCCCATTTGTAGCACGGCCATTGATGTGTGTGTGTGTGTGTGTGTGTGTGTGTGTGTGTGTGTGTGTGTGTGTGTGTGCGCATCTGTGAAAAAAGAGCATCGGTACAGCAGGTCACCGTATTCCTTCGTGTTGCTGCTGTTTTTTTCCCCATTTTTTTCACACCAGTGGGAAACTTCTTCCCGGTAAATACTCACTAGGGTTTGTCTATCATTCCAAAATGCGTTTTTTTTTTTTCTTTCCCTCCTCTCCTTTTTTTTTTTTTTTGTTCCACAAGGCAAGTTTCATTAAAGATCCAATTATGCAAATCAGGTCCTGAAGAGCCAGTTGAATATGCAGTATAATAGTGTACAGTAATAGTTCAACACAATATACGGCATCAGGGGCAGATTTACGAGGCAACATAACTGCACCCCTGCCGTCCTTTGGAGGAAACCTCTTGATCATAATTAAAGGTGCAGGGGCCCTCTTTACTCTCCGCCGGCAGCCATCTTGCCCAGATCCCTCAAGGGGGACTCCTCTCTAGTGGCCGACCCTCTAAGGTCATGACCCGGAAACAGCTTGAGAACAGGCATCATTAAACCCTCTAATTATCTTGGGACACTTTGTACCATAGATATCTGTTTGTCTCAACTATCCCACTGAGCCATCGGAGGAATGTAGCACTATCTGTGGCCTTGCTGGTATTTCTCGGCTTTGTAAAAGCTCTGAAAAGAATTCAAACTAGGATGACGCTATGTGCTTAGACCCTGTGATTGACAGACAGTTGCCTGGTTGCACAAAGCCCTTGTCTGGTGAGATGACATGGCTGTAATTTTGCACTGTTCGACAGCTCAGCAGCAGCTCATCCCCTCACCCTGCACTTGACACAGAGCAACATTTTTATTCACCATCCCAACAATGTCGTGGAAATTTAAGAGCGGATATCAGCACACATATTATAAAAGCAAAAAATAAATAATCAGATAGAAAAATAGAGATGGTAGCGTGATGAGAAGGCTGTCATTGGATTAAAGGGCAAGGCCAAAGCTGAGGCTCGCCGACGGTCTCTCTCAAGGCTGTGTAAACCCAAGCAACTCAACACAGTCTAGTATTGAGCCGAGGGGCTGAGCGTTTGCACTCAGGCCATGAGGACGCACCTCCAAACCACACCTCCTCATAACCAGGCCAGATACAGAAGTGCTTCAATTGAACTTCATTCATTTTAAGTCACTTTCCCGGATCAAACAAAAGCCACACCAACACACCCCAAAAACAGCAATAGGTCACGCTTTAAGAATTCCCCTATCATGGAGTTCATAAGACGTTTCAACGTAATGCTCGCATTCCTCAAAATATTGCTTGATCAAAGGGTGTTATATGCTTGGATTTTTTCCCCCTTCCAAGAAGTGGCACTTAAAAAGAATCCAGCATAGCAACAACCAGTTGCTGAGCTCTTCACTGAGAGACGACGATCGGATGGTATGCAGGGTCATTATTTACCTGCATTACATGTGCATTGTCTTTAAGATAAACCTATTCCTGAGAATCTCAAAGAAAGACAGAAAGAAAGCAAGAAACTTATACCCAATCATTCTCTCTACAAAAGTCCCAAAGGAGTGGGGGGAAAAAAAAAAACTTGCTGGAATAAAAAGCATCTGCACACATCTGTTCAGCTCTGTCATCTGCACTCATGTTAGGTTTTACTGTGATGCCTGCTTATTCTGCACTTCTCATGCAGCATTACTCGATAGATTTTTCTCATGGAAAGTGCCTCAGGGTGGGGTAGAGAACATTGTATTATCTTGGACCCCTTGAATCTTTCTCTTTTTCTCCCTCTCTCTCTCTCTTTTTACCCCGGCAGACAGACAGACGCTCCTTCTGGTGGCACCCTGGCACGAGGCAGTAGAGACAAGCTCGTTCGTCACCACCTCATCTGTCAGGGCACTCTTTATTCTTAGATCACACACTGATGTCTGTGATTAGCCTGTTCAAAAAAAAAAAACTTAAACTTCCACTCTATAGCCCTCTCTCACACACACACACACACTCTCTCTCTCTCTCTCTCTCTCTCTCTCTCTCTCTCTCACATACAGAATGTCTAACAAATCAGCACTCAACTATAAATGACAATAAATGACATGCAGAGCATTAAATGTTCTTCTTTCATCTATAATTATTTGCTAAAGACAAAAGTTGACAACTGTCAGTAGTCACAAACTAACTCCCATTTGTATGTTGCGTGCGATGACATGATGAACTGCGTCTTCTGCACCACATGACAGATATTGAATGATGGGTCTTACAAGCTTAATCAATTCAAAAAGACGGGCCTAAAGAGTAAAGTAAGGCACTGCAGTTTAAATGTGTGATGGTGGGACAATGCTACAAGTATTTCTGGGACAGATTATTGTGTTGCCACACCCTGACTTATAACATGACAGCAATAGAAGAAACTTTGAAGAAGACAAATATTCAGTGAGTAAAAAAAAAAAACTGACTGAACACAATAATAATAATAATAATAATAATAATAATAATAATAAACCCACCTATCTATCTGTAAAAATCAGTTTACAAAGATCAATCAATTTGAGCACTTATGTCAAGCATTATCTCCATAAAGTTGAAATAGTCTTACCATTAAACTTCTATCCATGCTGATTTCACGCTGTTATTGTGATTAAGGATAATATATTACTCTTTTCCCCTATATTTAACTTAACCTTGCTCATCAAGGTTATTAACAAGCCTCAGCAAACATTAATGCCAGCCTGTTAGCCCGCGAGCACCATGCAAGCACCCCAAATAAATAAACACGGCTCTCCGGGTGTGTAGGGATTCTGCTGCCACTCGGGGGAAAGGCCTTAGTGTTCCGAGCCACAGAAGGGTGGGGGGGGTCTCCACAGCACATATCAATTAATACCTAATCGTCCCGGCCTTGCTGCCACACTACCACCACCACCACCCCAGAGCAGCCTGAGTAAGGCCCGGGCATCTGGAAGACAATTTCCTCCAATTAAAAGGAGCAGAGAAGCATTTAAGTGTGGAATGGCTGTTTGATCACGTCTCCAAGGCTCCAGCCTGGATCCAGTCGGCTGAGCCGGAGACTGACAGCCCTGGAGAGAACGAGAGAGAGAGGGGAAGAGAGAGAGAGGTGGGGGGAGAGATGAGAGCAGGTCATTCAGCCTCGCTCTTGCCCCCTGCTCAGCCACGAACCATGGCACCAAGCAGAGACGAGCGCACACCTCCACATACCGAGCAAACCGGGGGACACACTGGCTTTCCCGGCTGCTGCCAAGTTCCACCATGCAACACACACTTTGCCTGCCGAACGAGCACAAGACGCATATGTAAATGAGAGCGGAGACACCAGGGAGGAGACATTTTGACAGGATTGGCTTGGGCTGTTTAGCCCTGTCGAACTGCTATCGGATCTATTGGCAGAGCATTTTCACAAGAGTCTTCATAACGCTTCCTCCTTCACTGAATTTCAATGACTTGAGTATTTCTTTTTTTTTTTTTCAAAACAATGTAGCTCTTATTTGAAGGATGACAGGATGATCGACAATAAACTTAGTGAAATTCGGTAAAAAATATACAGTTGTTGGACATGAATAATATGTTCATATTTTTAAGTCAATTAGTCAACTATATTTTGAAACATTTTTTGTAATTAGACGTATACATTTTTAATCGCAGCGTACAGCTTTCTCTAAAAAAGTTTAATGATAAGAGAACAAATGCATTAAAATATAATTTATCTCTGAGTTTTAAAAACTTAACTATCCGCTAAGGAATACATTATAATAATTATAATAATTGCACAAATTACAGCCTATAACTCAATTCATATCGACTTACACACACACACACGGCTCTCTTGAATATTTTTTCCCTTAATACAACTCAACCTAAATGATCATAACACACAGTGTATAATTTTCCTAATTTTAATTAATATGTTTAGTCCAAAACACCACATTTCAGGGGCACGTTAAAGCTGACCCCACATATGCATAGGGTGTAATACTAGAGGTTCGAGGCGTGTGAGCAGACTGCATGTCAAATCAAAAAATGAAAAGCTGAGCTGAGAAAAAATGTCTACGCCCAGACATTGTTACACACATAATATCTTTCCCAAATACAGTTTAACAATGACGGTTTCTTAATTACACTGTGGATCTGTACAACCTGTTCCTGACCCTTAGCTTTAATACAGAATGTTGGTTGGGTTTGGGTGGGGGGGAGAGGATATGTTACCCTGTTTCAACTTATCGGGGTACACCGTAAGAAAATCAAATGTCAAATTTCAAATGCAAAAATAAAGGGAAGGAAAATGACCGTCGTCCACAGTGACAAGTCCTGAAACAGTGTTTAGAAATGATTGCTGATGTACTCAAGCTCTCTACTTGTTTGGGTCGCATCCCTTTCTGGGTATCTTTTTCAATGGTCTGCTGTCTCCTTTAAAAGTCACAGTGTGAGGACAGAAGGAGACACCTGCAGTTCGAGTGATGGACCTATCACATGGGCCAGTGCTGCTTTTCTAGGAATTTGTCAAGACTTTGCTGTATTTGGGGGAAAAAAAACCTAAAGCTGTGCATTTGATCAAACAACAAGCCCATGTTAAGCTATGTACTTTATTCTACTTGTCTTAATTCTAATACAGTTTCACTTTTTTTGGGGGGGGGGATTAGGAGTTCAAAGTTAATTCAATAAAGCATGGAGAGAACTTATTCTAAATATATAATAATGTCTAGAACTGTATACTTAAATGTCATATTTCATGTTGTTCACATGGCAGTACTCTCTCTCTCTCTCTCTCTCTCTCTCTCTCACACACACACACACACACAAGCCTCGTAATTTTCTGTTTTTCTCGTAAAAAAAAAAAAAGGCCTTATTTCCCAAAGCGACTACGCCCTCGACAGTCGTTAAAATCTCCATTTTATGCCAATACGTGCAGGTTTTCTTTAGATAGAAAAGGGATTGTTAAGCCTCCTATGACATTTACCCCTCGGTTGTTGAATGCCATCATCATCATCACGTCCCTGTGAGCATAATGTTCCTGAGCGGCTCGATCTGAGCACAAAATGGCAGGTCTCACCGGCAAATCCAGCGCACAAAGTTTGAACACACGGCAACTTCAAGCCCCAAGTCCCCTGAGATCTGTCCAAGGCTTCGCCCAAACTCCACACGGAAACGGGAAGCGAGGAGAAAGTTTAGAGGAGAGACTCGGACAGAAAAGTTTTTTTTTCTCCCCCTCCTTCTTCTTCTTCTTTTCCTCAGCCTTTCAGCAGGACCTTGTAAAGTGCATGGCGCGTTCCTTTTACGCACAGCCTGCTTTCCATCACCATTGCGCATCAGACCTTACGGACTCGAAAAATCAAACCAAACAAACACACCACTTTGATCACGTCCAAGTTCATGAGCAGGAAAAAGTCCGGACCTGCTTCTTTTCTTTTCGCTTTCGATCTGACTGACCACCGCGCACTAAAGCCTCCTGCTACAGTATGAGGCTGTTTAATTAGAGCCTACTGCGCCTTATTTAACCATATAAACAAGAAACATAACGGTGCAGCCGCGACATGGACGCACACTTTGCATCGCACCATCCATCCATCCATCCATGCGTAAAACGCATCCCGACATTTCCTTCACTTCTTACCTTTGAGATCTGAAACAAACTCGTGCATCGCATCAAGCCGCTCTGGTGTGAATATGCTGATGCGCTCCTCCAGCCCACATGATTGACCTGCGATCGCTTCTGCTGAGCCGAAAACAGGGGCAGAAAAGAAAAGTGCGCTCCGGACCTGTTAGGAGCGTCCGCCTCTGGCTGGGATCCCTGTCCTCCAGCACACCCGGTTGGGGGTTTGTTTTGGGGGTTGTTGTTTTTTCCCCCCTTCCACTAATCAGCCTTTATTCGAGCTATTCGAATCATTGATAGCCTATCAGTCAGCCGGCATCGCAAGACATTTCCATCCCTCGCCTTGCGCTCCCCCTGTCTGGAAGGTGAAACGCGCTGTGCCGTTCAAGAGCAGCTCTCCATTGTCGTGTAATTCGCTTCTCTCGACTCCGACGGCTCGAAAAGAAAAGGCGAACCTGCGGACAAACCCGACACCAGTGCTCTGGATAATAATAACAACAACAATAATAAAAATATATATCTAATAATATCTGATCCCAGCCAACGTCAAGCAGCCCCTTCGCTTGATCGCAGCCCCCGACTGTCCTGCTGGAAAGACTCTGATTAAACCCGCGTCACATCGGCGCTCTGGTTTGTCCACACACCGCTTAATTGGTTCCATCGTGTTAGAAATAAGATTGTGCGTCCAGCCTGGACTGGAAATTATCAGCTCGATTAAAAAAAAAAATATATATATATATATATATATATACATATATGCATAGGCATAGATGGAGAGAGAGAGAGAGAGAGAGATGGATTTGTTTGTTTGTTTGCTTGTTTGTTTGCTTGTTTGTTTGGTTTACCTTTCCGGAGAAGTGTCCCAAGTCCAAAAGGGAAAAAGTCCAGAGGAGAGCAAAGGAGTGGAAAGGCGAGCATCAGTCAGAGAAGTCCGGAGTGATAAAGCGCGGCGCTCGGCTGCACTGTAACCTTGCGGCGTGTTTAATGTAAATAAGGCAGTTATGTTGCCAGTCGCAGCATTACGGACGCACAGCGCGGGTTGTGATGTGATTTTTTTTTGTTGTTGTCCCCCCCCCACCCTTTTTTTCCCACCCTCCCCGATGAGAATTAATATTCTGACACGGTGCTAAGGAGCGCGTTTTAAAACCAGACGGATCAAAAGCGCGTCTGTGCGTAAATGTTATATGAAATTGGCACTCGGCGGGGCGCAGAAGCACCAAAGCTTCATTCTGCGCTTTAACAATAACGAAACGCTCCACACAGACCAAAGGTACAACCAGAGAAGGGAAACGGACTTCATGGAAACGGACTTGGATGAGAGCAGAAAAGTTTTGGGGCTTGAACTTCAGACGCAGCGCTCAGGAGGATGAGGATGGGGATGAGGATGAGGATGGGGATAAGGATAGATCTGCTTCTATAAGGCATGCAATAATACAATAATACATCCAGTCCAGTGTCCCTGAGTTGACAAAAGCTGCTGTTGTATCAACAGGGTCTTTGTTGTAAGATTATATAATCATGATGGTGTAATTATGGGAAAAGGTTTTGAAGAAAAAAAAAAGAATAGCTATTTAAAAAGAAGAAGAAGTATCATGCTACAGTGGACTGGTGGTTTTGTAGTGCATGTGACTTGGTGAGGGTGATAGCAGACATGGGCACAAAGAAACCTGCAGGACAATGGGGGGGGGGGGGGGATAGTGATGGGTGATTTTCAGCCAGTGATTGATTAATTATTTAAAATATCTTGCAATCGGAAAGGCTTAGGAGGTGAATAGGTTATGGAGGAGGAAGGGGGCAAACAGTTTGCTTCTACAGACACTCAGTCTGAAAAACTTTATAATTCGTGCATGTAGATAGAGGCCTCCTTGTCCTCAGTGCCCCCAAAACACCCACACGATGCACTCCCATGGACTGACTTCCCATTATAATTTAGCCTTCGCTTTATATCCTGGTTTATGTATGTATGATATTTCAAATCCAGTGCTTACACAACTGATCATGTCATGGTAAAACAATGGAACTGATTATGAACCTGCTGACAAACTGGCTATTTTATATAAAAGGAGCACATTATGTCTGCTGAGGCCTATCGCTCATCTTACAGAGATTTATGAATAATTATATTATCTATGGGCTTTTTGATATATTTGCAAGGTTTTAAATTTGTTTTAAGTGACTGTTTTATTTTATCTTCTCTTACACACACACACACACACACACACACACACACACACACTCACCTGTAATAAGTAACTCACTGTGTACACATGCACTGTATACTCCATTTATATCCTAAATTGCCAGTTTATTAAGTACACTTATCCAATTATGAATAAACTGGCAACTCAGGATATATACCTCTAGTTCTCTCAAAAGGAGCATTAATAATTATTAACACCCCTGAGTGAGGAATCAGCTTCTCCAGTGCGGAGAAGCTGATTCTTGTGTTTCTTTACACACAAAACATACTTTTTATTTAAAAAAAAAAGATAGCACATTAATTATTCACTATGAAATCAGATTCTCATGCTGCCCCCTTAAATGGTTAGGAATCCTGCCTGCATTTTCCAGTTTGATGTGTATGAAATTCCTTTTTTTGAACAAATTCCAAAATAAAAGTTTGTCTCTAAAGAAATTAGCATAACCATCCCATCAATAATATCACTATCTCTATGGGAGTGATAGTTTGAGCAGTAGGGGTGCTCCTTTGCTCCATTCTCCATGGATCAGCAGCGCGTTCTCGGCTTCTTTTGAACTTGTTAGAGCAAAGTCAAGTGATTCTTTATCGGTGACAGGCCAGACAAAGCGCCTGCGATGGGAAAGCAGGTCAAAAAGGAAGTTGCCATATGGACTTCAACATGCAAATTTATAACCATATAGGACATGGTGTACGTCTTATAAAAAAGGGGTGGTGGTGGGGCCTAACCAAGGTCTTTGTTTGTATTTTGTAATTTTATAAAACACTCAAATGAACTAACATAATCCCTTACTGTAACGTTCGTTAATTCAGTTACATGCAACATGTTTCCTTTTGTGTCTTGTTCATGCAGACAAACAAATCTGGATTTATTGCCTTTGCTCAGCTAATGCCAGCCTTATAGATTTTAGATATAAAAAAAAAAAGACATAAAAAATAAATGCAAACTTGTCACGTTGACCCATGTGTTTGGAAGGTCAGCATTTCAGATTGATCACTTTTTGCCTCTGCAAATATCAGGACGAATGAAGAATCAAAAGGGTGTGCAGAAGCGTTCAGCACACATCATTCCTCCTCGTCTGCAACAGGTGCAGGAGGGAAAGGGATTCTTCAGCCTACTGATTATCATCTAGTCATTCAGAAATTACTTGAAGTAGATGCTTTTTTAAATCAGAAACAACTTAAACTATAATTTGTCTATTTCTAAATATAGAATTAAATTCGACGAAGGAAAATAAACTTTAAGTGAGAAGAAAAGTTAATCTCCCTGCACAATCAAACACAGTCAAAATGTGGACTAATTTGACACAAAACCATCTCATAATAAGCACAACATTCCAACATTTAACGTTATCTTTTAGTCTAAATTTTGAAAATCAGTTTGGCTTCTTTATGGTCATGCCTCATGTACATGGCCATAAACTTTATCTCTTAACTTTGTCATATATCTATTGCAATAACACGCTCTTCTTTGGCTTTGACTGAGGCTAATGACACTGATTGAAGGATGGCATACTGTGGGTCTAACAAAATGGTCATGGTTGTCATAAAGCCTCAAAACTCTGTCATGACGGGCTCATCTCTCCAACGTGCTTGGGACACGTCCAAGATGGCAAGCCTCAAAAACAGACACACCACTGTTCGATTCTCAAAGAAATGAAGATGGTATTACTTCAGACCTCTCTCTGTGGACTTGGCACCTTCAATACAGCCATTTAGAAATATTTTTTTTTTACAGTACACGTTCAAAGAAATGTCATTTCCAACAAAGCAACAAGTCCTTTTATATCTTCTCAAAGGAAGAGACTGTGTGCACGCACACGTGTGTGTGTGTGTGTGTGTGTGTTAGAGTCTGTTTCTTCCTGCATAAGCATTTCAGCTCAAAACCATCCTCATAGTTTATATCTTCATACAAACACACCAGAATGGCTTTCTCATAAATAAAAGAAAGAAAAATGTATCCCTTTTTAAATGGAGTTGCTCTGCATATAATCTGTTCCAGGTCTTTGATGAAGAAATGTTCTCAAAGTATCACAGTGACTGATTTAATGAGAAGGGCGTTTCAAACAATGTGATTTTCTGAACCCTGTGTGACTCTAAACTTTTAAAATTGCACTTAAAAATTGCATCAATTACCCTTTCAAGTGTGACATCAACTAAATAGGAGCACTACTATAACAAACACAAGGCGCACTCTATTTATTCCATACACTCTCATCAGTATTTGATACATCGGCCCCTTACGTACGCATGCCTTCCATAAAGTTATCCGAACCCCAATATCCTTCGCTTCTGATTATGAATGGATACGTGTTTGGACAACAGCCTAATGATGATTCAACAAAATACTGCAGAGGCAAATATTTAGAGTCGGGTTCTCGGTTTTCATCATTTCGGTGTGATGTGACCGTACGAGTCGGAGTCGGTTTCTCAGTTTATTCTTCGGACCACATCTGCGTCTACCCTTGATGAACGGAAGGAGGTGTATAATGTCTATGACTGATAACTGGACTAATGCTAATTTAAATCATCTGAATCAATGTCTGGCTTGGGGGGGGGGGGGGGGGAGAAAAAACGTAAATGTAAAACATCTGACTCAAATTGATTACTTACAACATTCGGCATAAGGCATTTAATAACGATTACTGCATGCTTAAAATATCCGGCCTTTTTTTGAAAAGCCCATCAAGCTTATATCTCTTAGTAAAAGAAGCCACTGTGTGTGTGTGTGTGTGTGTGTGTGTGTGTGTGTGTGTGTGTGTGTGTGTGTGTGTGTGTGAGACGAAAGGAAATGCTCTCCACATGAGCGAGAAGAGAGCAAACAAACAAAAACAAACCAAACACCACAATTAGCATGGGAAGGCTTCTGCTGCCTAATCAGAGTCTCGTATGCTTCATTAGAACTTTGGCTTCTCTTGATCTGTCTCCGAACTCAAAAATAGTACATTTTGACACAAGGCCCTCCACTCTCAATCCATTAAAACTCCAACTCGTCGTCGTCTCCTTGAAACGCACTTTCAGGGGACACAAAATCCAGCGAAAAGCCTTGTCGAAACACTCTCTGACACACCGACGTGGTGTCCGTATCCGTTCTTATTTCTGAGCCATCATATTTTACTATTACCTATCAATTGGTTTCTAATCGCGGTAATGAGGCGTCTGTCGTTTGGTGACAGAGAGCTAACGGCCTCTGTGGGAGCATTAAGGAGCCTGGGTTATGCTGTGGGCCGTTAACTACCTACAGGCGCTTGCTAATGGCTCCAAATGACCTCCTCAGTGGCTATTAGCACATAATTAGAACCTTGCAGACCATCGATGACTTCCACTGGACATGCGTGCCTCTCCCTCCATCTTTATTTAATGGTCAAACTACACTTACACACCAGAGCAGGACTTCAGTCGCTGCATTAAGTTATTTGTGGCTTCCTGTATCCTGTGCATTGTGTCTAACACATTTAGAAGCATTTAAGCAACCACAGTTTCAGTTTCCCTTCACTGCTAGAGTAACAATTACATCAGTACACATCTGGAAAGAAAAAAAAAAACGATGCCGACTGCTTTTTAACATTCATTAAAAAAAAAGATAAATAATAAATAATGCCTTTTTGCTTAGCCAGCTGGGATGTATCCCAAGAGTGAATCAACATGAATCAAAAGGCCAATGTGTCACAGCCACTTTAAGTGTTATGTTCTATTGTGGATCAGGCAGCGCATAAAGTGCAAGGCACGGCCACACCGCACAAGCTCCTCAGTCACACTAACCTCTGTGTACACTTAGTAATGCTCTCCAGTTACCCCGAACAAAGGCCTGCTTTAGTAGGTTAATGTCAGCTCAGGAGTTGCATCGGACAATGCGTGAAGAGAAATGAAAAGAAGAACGTCTTGTTTTGCGATGAAAATGTAACCCGGTACATCTGCACATGGTGTCGGCGCTTTAAGTTTTTGCAGCGCTGTCTGCCCTCACCTTAGAATTATGTATGTTATCTGAGCAAAACGATGACCTTGTGGCAGAAGTATGAAACAACTAATACACAGTGCATGCAGGAATCTTTCTAGGTCATCACCCATCCTTGGACAAACAATGGAATTTTGTAAAAAAAAAAAAAAGAAGCCATGTTGGTGCGAAGGGAGAAATAAACCCAGATCGTTTACATTTAACAAACACTCAGGCACAGAATTAAAGCGATTTGAAGTCTCGACCAAAAATATTTCCTCATGCTAATGCAAACAGTCTATGCTCTTTAGAATACCATAAGGCTAAAACTCCATTACATAGGAGTTAGTGGAATGCTTGTTGGTTTAAATGGCTAATCTGCTGGGATTTTCATGCACAGTGGTCTTTAGAGTTTATACAAAATGGTGTTAAAAGGGAAAAAAAGGCATCAATTGAGTGGCAGATCTGTGTGTGGAAATGCCTTGTTGATGAGAGAGGGCAGAGGAGAATGGCCAGACTGTTTCAAGCTGACAGGAAGGCTAGAGGAACTCAAATAAGCACTCTTTATAACCGTGGTGGACAAAAAAGCATCCCAGAATGTACAGACTGTTGAACCTTGAGGAAGATGGGCGACAAGAGCAGAAGCCCACATCAGAGTGCACTTCTGTCCAGCAAGAACAGGAACCTGAGGCTACAGTGGGCACAGGTTCACTGAAATGAGATAGAAGATTGGAAACCTGTCCACTTTTGGGGAGCCTGTATATACAGGACGTTTTGTAACAACTGCAGTGACACTGTCCTGCACAGCAGATATTGCTGGTTGTTCAGATCTTGAGGGTGCCTGATTTGATCCTGAACTTGGGGTACTCTCTGTGCATCTTCTTAGTCGTCATTGTTGTTGGCATAGCTCAAGGTCGAGTATCCATTCCAAGATCAAGGTGCAGGGTGCTTGAAGCGGAGATGACAGAAGAAGCACATGGCCCATGACCTTGAAGCCTCATCTCAACTCATCTCATCTGATCTCATCGTCTGTAGCCGCTTTATCCTATTCTACAGGGTCGCAGGCAAGCTGGAGCCTATGGGCGAAAGGCGGGGTACACCCTGGACAAGTTGCCAGGTCATCACAGGGCTGACACATAGACACAGACAACCATTCA
>JAPEKM010000020.1:25996865-26007890 GCA_027575975.1 Cathorops multiradiatus
GAATCTAGTGGAAAGCCTTCGCAGATGAGTGGATGCTATTAAAACAGCAAAGAAGGGGAATTAATCTGAAATGGGATGTTCAGAAGCATGGATGAGTGGAATGGTCAGGTGACCACAAACTTTTCGCAATATAGTGTATATATATTGGAGAGCACAGGATGCTGGGAGTGAGATGAGTGACCGTACATTGGCGACGAGGTTAGCTACAGTTTAGGAATACGATGGTGACCTACGGCAAAATTGGAGAGTTTGACCCAGAGGCAGAAGACTGGCCTGCAGCATGTCGAACAGCTGGATTTCTACTTCGCCGCAAATAAAATTACAGACACGGGACAAAAGCATGCCATCTTCCTGAGTGCATGTGGAGGAAAACGTTATGCCATACTACGAGATTTGTGTCTACCGGGTAAGCAGGGAGACAGCTCCCTAACAGACTTACAGACACTTTTGAGTTCTCACTTTGCACCAAAACGCAACATTATAGTTGAACGATTTAAGTTTCATTCAAAAGTGAGACAGTAAGGCCAGTCAGTTGCAGCGTTTGTAGCTGAACTGAGGAGACTTTCTGAACACTGTGCATTCGGGACATCCCTGGATGACATGCTGAGGGATAGGTTGGTGTGTGACATTCACAACGATCATATCCAACACCGGTTGCTATCGGAACCGGATGATCAAATGACTTTAGCGAGGGCAATAGAATTAGCGATGACCACGGAAACTGTGGAAATAGATGTAGTGGAGTTGCAGCAGAAGGGAGTAGAGGGGACTGTTCACAAGCTGCAGCCAGTGGCCTCGAACCAGACACCGTATCTCACATGTTTTAGATGTGGCGGAACCAACGAACCTGCTGAGTGCTGTTTTGTAGACGCAGTTTGTCATAATTGTCGCAAGAAAGGATATTTGGCCAGAAAATGCCGCAGTGCTAAGCAGCCCAGACAGAACAGGGGAAACACATGAGGCGCTGCACACATGCTAGAGGAAAATGAAGAGGAGGAGGAATAAACTCACATGCTGTACAACCTGAGAGCCATAGAGTGGAGGCATACAGAGAACACCTGTCAATGAATGGACACAACATCACATTGGAAATTGACACAGGTTTACAATATTGAATAAGAAAACATACAGGCAGATGGGAGGTGGAAAACTTGAACCTGCTAAAATAAAACTATACACTTACACCAGGGACAGAATAGATGTGTTAGGCAAGATGTATGTACTGGTCAACTACAAGGGACAGATGCAGTAGTTACCATTGCTGGTGGTAAAAGGGGTGGGCCCTAACTTGATGGGGAGAGATTGGCTCAAGGTAATTAGACTAGATTGGATAGCCATTTTCAAACTCCAAGTAGGTCATCAGCAAGAGTTAAATGCTCTACTCTTACAACACCAGGAGGTGTTTAAAGGTGAGCTAGGCACTTTAGTTGGGGTGACAGCTAAAATCTATGTAGACTCAGAGGCCAAGCCTTGTTACTTTAAAGCTAGGCCCTTGCCATATGCACTAAAGGAGAGAGTTGAAACAGAGCTTACTGGGCTACAGAATGAAGGCATCATAGAGCCTGTTAGCTTTTTGGAGTGGGCAGCCCCAATAGTCCCCATAGTCAAACCAGACAAAACTATAAGAATATGCGGAGACTACAAAGTCACAGTGAATCCAGTGTCAAAGTTAGACAACAACCCAATTCCAAAGACTGAAGACTTGCTGGCATTACTGGGATGTGGGCAGAGGTTCACAAAACTGGACATGTCTCAGGCTTACCAGCAGCTCTCATTGGATGAAAATTCCAAAACATTCACAACAATAAATATGCATTGTGGACTGTACCAGTACACCAGGCTCCCCTATGGGGTGTCATTAGCCCCAGTCATTTTTCAGCGCACCATAGGTAACTTACTACAAGGACTTCCTCTGGTAGTAGTGAGAGTCGATGACATCCTGGTGACTGGGGACAATTATGCTAGCCACCTGCAGAACTTAGGGACAGTACCGGCTCGACTGACTGCAGCGGGACTTCATCTCAAAAGAGAGAAATGTATGTTCATGGCACCAGAAGTAGTGTATCTGGGTTACAGAATTAATCACAAAGGGATTCAGCCAGTGGCTGACAAAGTTAAAGCTATTGCAAATGCCCCTAGACCAGAAAACCCAACACAGCTGAAGTCTTTCTTGGGTATGCTTAATTATTATCATCGGTTCTTGCCTAACATGTCCACCATACTGGAGCCTCTACATGAACTCTTAAGAAAAGGAACACCATGGAAATGGGAAAAACAAGTCAGACATTCAAGGCAGCGAGAAAGTGCCTCCAGTCAGAGCAACTGTTGGTGCATTTTAATGACACAAAACCCATCTATCTGTCCTCTGATGCATCCCCATATGGTGTGGGAGTGGTGTTATCCCACCAGCTTCCCGACGGCACTGACAGACCTATAGGATACATGTCACGGTCTCTGTCATCAGCAAAACGGGGGTATTCTCAGCTGGAAAAAGAGACTCTAGCAATCATGTCCAGCCTAAAGAAATTCCACCAGTATCTGTTTGGAAAACACTGCACCATAGTCACAGACCACAAGCCTCTACTGGGTCTTTTGGGTAAGCATAAGGGCATACCACAACTGGCGGCTACCAGAATGCAAAGATAGGCATTGATGCTCACAGCCTATGAATTCACCTTGGAGTACAAGGAGGGCTCAAAACATAGGAATGCAGATGCGCTAAGCAGACTTCCGCTACCAAGCAAACCCATGGCCACACCAAGAGAGGGAGAGGTGGTGCTGCTGATGGAACACATGAATGGTACACTGCTGCAGGTCAAGCAAATCTGAGACTGGACCCGGAGAGACCATGTACTGTCCAGGATACAGCAGTGGCTGATGCAAGGCACTTGGCCTGCTGCATGCACAAATATAGAACTGCAGCCCTATGTGAGACAACAACATGAACTGAGCATGGAGGATGGGTGTATACTGTGGGGGAGTAGGGTGATAATACCACCTCAAGGGAGACACTCCATGATTGAAGAGCTGCATGAGGCCCATCCAGGGGTCTCAAGAATGAAAGCATTCGCTTGCAGCTACATGTGGGGTGGCCGAACATGGACGCAGACTTAGAGGCAGTAGTGTGTAGATGTCATGCTTGTCAGTCCAACCAAGCCACCCCAGTAGCAGCACCGCTACATCCATGGGAGTGGCCCACCCAACCATGGATGAGACTGCATCTGGATTTCTGTGGGCCAGTGTTGGGAAAGATGTTTCTGATTGTCAGTGATGCCTACTCTAAGTGGATTGAGGCCCACTCAATTCAGGCTATAACATCTGTTGCAACCATAGAGAAGTTACGGACCATATTCACACCCATGGAATCCCAGCAGTTCTAGTCAGCGATAATGGGCCAAGCCTAGTCAGTGGGTAGTTTGAAAACTTCCTAAAAAAGAATGGCATAAAACATGTAACAACAGCACCCCATCACCCATCCTCAAATGGCTGTGCAGAGCGTGCAGTGCGGGTGTTCAAGGAAGGAATCGAAAAGATGGGGGAGGGGAGTGTGGAAACAAAGTTATCCAGGTTCCTGTTTAAGTATCGATCAACCCCTCAGACCATAACTGGAGCCACACTTGCTGAGCTCCTCATGAACTGGAGAATCAGGACTCAGCTTGATTTAGTGCGTCCTTCACTAGGGGACAAAGTGGGACTAAAACAAGCCTCACAGAAAGAATATCATGATAAGCATGCCTGTGACCAGGTCTTTACAAAATCTGACCCAGTTTATGTGAGAGGGTACTCAGGCCAAAAGTGGATTCCTGCAACGCTCATTGAGAGGACAGGACTAGTATCATGGAGGGTGAAAACACAGGATGGAAAGATAGTAAGATGACATCATGACCAGATCCATCCATGTTACAATCAGAAATGCACAGAAGCCAGCTTCCAAACAAAGAGTTAACAAGTGGACCTGGCAACCCCTGAACTGGCAGATCCAGAGCCAGGCCATCCAATACCTGAGATGGTTGAGCAAGCCCCCCATGAACTGTCTCTTGATGAAGGAATACATTTTCCAGTTAGAGTTAGGAAGGCACCTACATATCTCCAGGAGTATGTTCTTCCAGGGGCAAAATAATCCCCATGGGTGCCTCGAGGAGGGCAGTCTACCCCTATCTCATAGTCTTTGTTAATTAAAAAAAAAAAGACTTTGGGACTTGTGAACTACGGGGGGAGGGAATGTTGTAACATGAATGTTGTTTTAATTCAGGCAGTTAGAACCACTAATACCCCTTTTCCACCAAATCAGTTCTAGGGCTAGTTCGGGGCCAGTGCTGGTGCTGGTTCACAAATTGTTGAACTTGCAAGCCAGCTGAGAACCAGTTTGCTTTTCCATAGCTCGGGGTGCTAAGGGGAGCCACGTCATTACGTCGCTGTATACGTCAGTTACATCGCTGTATACGTCAGTTATGTCGCTGTATACGTCATTACATCGCTGTATACATCAGTTACGTTGCTGTGTTTACATAAACCTTGGCATGAACATCGTAGCAACAACAACACAGAGAAGAAGCAGCAGCAACAACAACAACAATAATAATGGATGACTTCACGTTTGTACAGCTGCTGCTTCTCGCCGCTTAAATATGGCGACCTTATGTGGTCTTAACAACTCCGCCCCACTGACATAAGCGGTTCTTTCCTCTGGCCCAGCAAAGAGTTGGTGCTAGCCTGGAACTGGTTTTCTGGCCCCAGAGCCAGTTCTTTGTCAGTGGAAACAGAAAACCCGGTTTCAAACTAAGCACTGGCCCCAAACCTGCCCTGGAACTGCTTTGGTGGAAAAGGGGCAATAATCAGCTGGGATAGGCTCCAGCTTCCCAGCGACTCTGCACAGGATAAGCGGTTATGGATTTACAACGTTATTACTGGCAAGACTTCATAATGAGTAACTGAAATCATAGGAGTTTCTCAGGATGCACCTTTATGTGTTTTTGCATCCTCATTAGATATCACATTACATTACGTTATAGGTTACCATCAACCAGAGCGATGTACTGGGGAGCCTAGGGAGCAGTTGTAGGTTAGGTGCCTTGCTCAAGGGTACTTTCGCCATTCCTCTTGGTCCAGGGAATCAAACCAGCAACCTTTTGGTTCCAAAGCTGCTTCCCCAACCATTAGGCCATGGCATCCCATCATCTCTTAACCCTCTTCCAGTACTCAAGGACACAAGAACCAAGAACTGTTGAAACCCCAGAAGTGTTCTTGATCCTCCTAAAAACTGAGGATCCATCAGTTGTTGACTTGACAGTGAGAACAAACTGAAAGGCATCATACAAAAGAGTCTGCTCCAATTCGTTATGCTTGCATCCTTTGGTAGCTCAAATTTGACATTGGATTACAGTGATTACACTCTTTTAATGGTTTATTAAAATACTTTATTCAAATTATATATTAACCATCAGGTTTTAATTACACTTAGAGTTTTGAGTGCTCTGCCTTTTGCCTTGGATGTTATCTAGGAATTCCCAAATCCTTTTATATGGAATAGAGTGTGATGAAGGAATTGAGGAGGTATTGCACAGCAGTCACTACACAGCGCATCTCAAACACCTAAAGGTCTTGGTATTCTCCATTCTCGTGTCCTTGCAGGGTCATTGCTGTTGCAAGGTTACTTACCAAGTACATACTGGTCAAAGATATGTCTGTGAAGGTTCTCAGTCATCCAGATCATCATAATCTGTAGGTGCTAAAGAAGGCAACTGGACTTGCTTAAAATCCTTGAAGACGTTTCACCTCTCATCTGAAAGGCCTCTAAGCCTTTCAGGATTCTTCACTTCTTCAGAACTGAAGAAGCCTTTCAGATAAGAAGTGAAACGTCTTCAAGGATTTCAAGCAAGTCCAGTTGCCTTCTTTAGCACCTACAGACTGGTCAAGGACCTGAGTCTGATATTGAATGACTGATTAGAACTCTGAAGACAGTGGCCGCTGCTGGCTGAGAAGGGAACCTTCCTGGTGTGTTGTGTAAAAATGTGTGCTTATTTTGCTGTAGAGGCCGTTTCAGTGTGGTGATGCAGTGTGAGGACAGTAGGACCTCACAGCTCCTGGCAGCCAAGCTGACTCCATACGGGCCCGAGCAGAGGCAGCTGGTGCTGAGGGAGTACCAGGTGCTGCGCAGGCTGTGCCACCCAAATCTTGTCCAGCTCCATGCCGTCATCCTCACATCCTCCTTCCTGGTGCTCATTGAGGAGCTTTGCTCTGGACGAGAACTTCTCTACAACTTGGCTGAGAGGTGAGAACCTTTTTTCTACAAGATGGCTGAATTTGAAATGTACTTACTTACTTATCCTCTTCTTTCTGAGTGGAAAATAAGGCCGTGACACGTCAACACCATTCTGTGCGGTCTTTTGCTACCCTCTGAGCTTTACCCCATGTCAAGTCCATCTCTTGGAGCTCAGCCTGGGCCATTCTATGCCAAGTTGCTTTTGGCTGCCCAGATTTACACTTACCCACCTGGGTCCAATGCAACGCTGTTCTTGGTATACGTTCTTGTTCCATTCTCAGCACATGTTCAAGCCATTTCAGCCGGCAACGCTTGATCTCCAGCATTGCACCCAGTCTTCTTGTACAGGTCTTTTCTTGTCCCAGAAAATATCAAATAGATGTGGCATATCTTCCTCAGGCAGCTGTTGTGAAAAGCGTTGATCCTGTCCATGTCTATTTTAACCACTCGCCAACACTTGTGTAAGTATAACCTGGACATCCTTGGCATAAGCGAGTGTCACTGGACTGGATCTGGACGTCAAAGAATAAGCAATGGTTCCATCATTTTGCATTATCTTCACATCAGTGGTGTAGCCCTGATTATTGCCAAGGAGAAGGTCAACACTTTGCTAGAATGGGAGCCCATCAACGACCAAATGCTAAGAGCCCACTTTGACTCGAAACACTGCAAACTCACGATCATCCAATGTTATGCACCAACTAATGAATCTGAAATGTGTTCAGATCTTAAATTAATTTCTCTGTATTTTAGGGCCCGTCCACACAAGTATATTTTTGTCGAATCCGCATAAATACTTTATCGTTTCGGCCTCGCGTCCAGACGGATCTGGCTTTTTCGAGGTGTGAAAGCGGTATTTTTTTGAAAACGCGTCCCAGAGTGGGAAAATCCTAAAACGGCGGATAGCCTGGAGTCGTCTGGACGGCGAATGTGGATTTTTTTTTTTTTTTCAGAAACGATGACTTATAAGCCCCGCCTCTCTAACCTTTCTCAGCCGCCGCTGCTCGATGCGTCATAACAATAATGGTGGACTACAGGCTTGGGCTCGCACTGCAGAAACAACTGTCTATTACGGCTGCTACAACAAAACCTTCCGCTTTTATGTTACGATATTTTATCATCCTCTTCTTGTGTTATGAGCTTGTTTGTAAACAGTGCATGACCTTTATACGCATGCTCCATTGCTTCTCTTCCGGTTTTAGTGTATTGGTGTGGTGGCGCCGCAGCGCCACATACAGGCCTGGCATATGTACTACAGTGTTTTGGGCCATTTCCAGTGAATCGAAACGACGCCGTGTTTACGGAGATTTTTTTTTTTAAAACGACAGCGTATTGGGTGAGGCCGCGTACTCGTGTGGATGGGCCCTAGAGCACCCAGACATGGGGAGTGCAAACTCCACACAGAAAGGCCCCTGTTGGCCACTGGGCTTGAGCCCAGATCCTTCTTGCTGTGAGGCGACAGTGCTTACCACCATGCCGCCCAGTAATTTGACTAAATTTTTTTTTTTTTTGCATATCCAGTAATTTGAATTAGTCATACTGACTGACAGATATGACCGTTGCTTCTGTATTTAAAAACCGTGATTAGGGATCTTTTTCAAAAACATATGAAGGCTTTTCACAGGGCGTATTTTCAAACCGGGCTCCTAATCATCCAGCACTGCTGATAATCAGTGTGGCTTGAAAGATGATGACTGTATTGGGTTTTCTCATGTTTGTGTTGTGGAGTCGCAGTGTTTTGGCTGATGCTGGACTTCCAGTCAGCAGCCTATGATTATGGAAAATCTTGGGGGAAAATTGTCATCATGTTTTACGTAGATCTTTCCAAATCTCGATGTGAATAATATAAAAGCCACAAAGCTTCAACAAAAGGCAACTTTCTGCATTTATCTTTTACCCCAGAAGCCCTGTATATAAAAGTGTAGTGACTTATTTCAGTTGTTCACAATCCATTCAAGTACATGATGTGATTGAAGACATGCCCTTGTCTTTTAAAAAGTAGTCCATTTCAGGCCCCGTCCACACGAGCATGATTTTGATGGTTCCGCATAAAAACTTTATCATTTCGGCCTCGCATCCAGACGAGTCTGTTTTTCTTGGTGTGAAAACGTTTTTTTTTTTAAATGCATCCTAGAGTGGATAAATCCGAAAACGCCGGATAGCCCGGCGTCGTGTGGACGGAGAAGCGGATATTTTCAGAAATGATGACTTATAAGCCCCGCCTCTCTAACCTTTAACCTCAGGCGCCGCCGCTAGACGAGTCGTAACAACAATGGCGGACTACAGGCTTGTGCTCAGCCTGCAGAAAAATCTGTGTATTACAGCTGTTGCAACAAAACTTCCCGTGTTATGAGCTTGTTTTGAAAACTGCGCGAGTGGTATGCGCATGCTCAGTGACGTCACTTCTGGGTTTAATGTATTGGTCCCGCGGTGTCACGTCATCACCTACAGGCCTGGCAATGTACTACAGCGTTTTGGGTTGTTTTCAGTGAATCGAAACAGCATCACGTTTAGAGATTTTTTTTTTAAACGACAGAGTATTGGGTGAGGCCGCATACTCGTGTGGACGGGGCCTCAGTTGATACTGACTGATCGCTTTTATCCGCATGATTAGAAATGACAGTCATGAGGGTTTATGTGGAAGGAGGCGTCTGTGAACATGTTGCTTTACAAATGCAAATTTTTGAAATGAGTCCCATTGGACTTTGGTAGTATTCACAGGGGTGTGTGTGCGTGCACACACAGGTATCACTTACCTCTTCTTGGCTTAAGCTATGTATGGAAATTGGGTCATGTGTCTTTCCTGAGCCTTTTATGAAGCTGTAGTGTTAACGTTATCATGTTTACGCCTTCGCCGACTGCTGTGAAAGACACAACCTGCTGATAAATTTTTGCTCAAGTTTTACGTTTTGTAAGCCGATGCATTTATCAGCAATACTTGAGACACAAGCTTTAGACTTTGTGCAGTTCAGAGCATGGTTCATAAGCATGATTTACAAGAATACTCCAGCTTTTTTTAAAACTCTTCTCTAGTGCATCAGCAGTGATGGATAATTTCCCCAGACAAGAATTTTGACTCATTTCCCTATCCTGAGGAAGGAACAGAAAACCACTGACTGGAAATTCCCTCGTATTGAAAGTCTATGGGAAATTGAGCCAGATCTAAATCTGTAAAATTCATCGTTACGTGTGTAACTACGCCTGTGTGAAATAAGTGGATAATCAGTTTTCCTTCCGAGGTACTTTCCTTGCCAGTTGGGTACCAGTTTTCATAGCAGCTTTCAGGTCTATGATCACAACCACAGAGATTTCAGGTGCCTCGTAAATAGATGGAGAATGAAGAAATAAGAGAGATGGATTAAAAATATTTTGAAAAGAATCCAACCAGGAATTCTGATCCAGCGAATGCATCTGTTTGTTAATGAAATTTGAAGTGGTTATCAGAGATGTCCATGAGCGCCGGCGACTGGAGGTTTTCTGCGCCGGCTACTTGATCTCACGAAAAAAACGACTTGCCTTTCAATGTTTAAGCAGTTTATTTTTAAAATATTGTCTCCACTGTCCATAATTTGCTGCAAATCCAATTATTCCACCACGAAATTGTCTTCAATTTGAGTCTACCATGACCGGAATCAACGCCATATTTGTTGATCAGTTCTAGTGCTCTGATTGGCTGAGCCAGACCACGTGACCACAAAGTCATATTACACCCTGTAGTTATGCTACAGAGCCAGACAGCGTACTACAGAGGGTAACTGAGAAAACCAAGCACACACACATCTGGAGGGAAATTTCAGACATATTTTGCAAGTATTTTACAGGGAAATTGTTAGTAATTTATTCGCTGTGAATGCACCAGAAGGCATGTAAATGTAAAAAATTGTCTGGGGGGGGGCATGTCCCCAGACCGCCCCTAGCATTAGCATGTCTTTGGTGCTGCAAATTCCACAGCTGCCTACTAATCTCATCTCATCTCATTATCTCTAGCCGCTTTATCCTGTTCTACAGGGTCGCACTGCCTACTAATATTTTATATAACTTTTTTTTTTTAAGCTGGTTACTTCAGATTTTCTGGAGAACCCTGGATTATGAACTTTTCAGACACAATGTTGAGATGCTACAGGATTTTTGGTATGAGAAGAGTGACCATATCATAATCTGGCATAATCCTGCTTTAGGATTTGAGGCCTATGTTGTGTCCTGCGTAATTCCATCTGTGTGTTTTTCTAAAACGTAATTTAGCAGGAATTGGTCCTGTTGATGGTCTAAATGTGCTTTGATTACAAAAGGCGCTGTCTTTTCAGTCACCGAGGTGAATGAGTCAGTATTGTTTGGTGCAAGGAGTCCAAGTTGGAAATTTCTCAATTTCTTTTTATTTTCAGTCCATATACTACTAGTGTTGGGCTGACCGATTAATTTATCCGAATGGATTCAAATGGCTTGAGTTACTGAAAGGACTCATTAACTCTAGTAATGACAGAAAAGGGTGCCTGAAAGGTGGCCTCAAAATGTCTGCTTCATGTTTTGGACTGAAGGTCATGATTTAGGTCACGTCCACACGAGTATGCGGCCTCATGCAATACGCTGTCATTTCGAGAGAAAATCTCTATAAACACGGCATCGTTTCGATTCACTGGAAACGACCCAAAACGCTGTAGTACATGTGCCAGGCCTGTATGTGACGCCGCCACACCAATACACTAAAACCGGAAGAGAAGCCATGGAGCATGCGCATAAAGGTCACACGCTGTTTACAAAACAAG
>JAPEKM010000020.1:27510230-27521112 GCA_027575975.1 Cathorops multiradiatus
GAGAAGTGGGAGAAGAAAAAAAAAACTTGGGGTAATTTGTATTTGAATTATATGATACACCGCTAATAATAATAATAATAATAATGCGATGAGATAATAATAATAATAATAATAATAATAATGGAGTGTGTGTGACTAGAAATAACACATGAAAATGTGTCAAAATGATATGTCGGGTCGGATCAGACAGAATGTCCAGGTGTTTTCGGGCGCAGGTAATTTCTTCTAAAAAGAAAAAAAATATAGAGTGCGTTACGAACAGATCATGGCGCACGCTACACTACTAAAAAGTGCGCCTTTATTGTGGCTTCGATCCCGCACTATTCCCACCAGCAGCGTGCGGGTTCAGGATGGAGCAGCACGCGCCACTTTCGGTTTGTTCAGCTTGCACGAGCGACCGACTCACTCTGAGTCACGTGTCTCTACGTCACCGTGCACAGAGGTATCGGATTCGCGTGGAATGAAGCCGTCATTTCAAGCTTGGGAGCTCTCTCAGTGCGCATTAACCCAGACCCGTGTGCGTGCGTGCGTGTGCGTGCGTGAGTGAGTGAGTAAATGCGCGTGCGTGCGCGCGTGTATATGTCTCTGTGCGTTTGGAGCATGCCGTCCAGAGCGCGTGAACCGACCTGCGAAGGATCCGCTCAGTCATGGGAGTGCATTACCTCGCCCGTGCGATTTCCGCCATCAATAATTTAATCTATCTGCTCCAAAGCTGAAGAGACTGACGACAAGTCGGTGCTGCTGCCTGGCAAAAAAAAAAAGAAGAAGAAAAGAAAAAGCTCGAGGAATTAAAAGCTCAGTGTGGAAAAAAGCTCGAGGGGTTTGTTTGCGCGCGGGGAAATTTTTTTTTCTTTCCTTTTTTCCTCCTCTCCAAATAAACCATCCCAGATGACACTGTCCCGTTGAATGGTCTCCCTTTAGAACTGGACAGTAAAATAAAGGTAGGTTTTGTTTTTAGACTTTTGTCGAAAAGTATTCAAGCAACATAGATTTATTTGTGCTTGTGCAATAATAATCATAAAAAAGCAAGGCTTTCTGATTAATTAGTCATAAGAAAGCATCTTCATATCTGTCCATTGCATTCAGAATGGGCAAGACTTTCATTCAAGCCAAAGTTGAAATGATGACTCTGATCGAACTCACCTGAAACATCATGCGACTCATTAGACATCTCTTGTTTCCTTCCAACACTGGAGATTATTACACTGAATGGGCTGCTGTTATGCTAAAGAGGGCAGACAAATGTAGTTGTGCATTTGAAATGGACGAGGCTAAATGTATAATTGGAGTTTGGTGCACTCGATCAGACTTTCATAGGAAACTTGAGCTCTGGGGTTTGACTTACAGTACAGTGTAGTCTATCCTGTAGCTTTCCCCCACAGCCTCATCAACTCTCCAAGGGTTCACATCCAACTTTGTGTGTGTGTGTGTGTGTGCATTACAGAACATCACTGAGGTCTGAATTTAGTGCTTGATAATACATTCAAGGCAAAATAAGCCCAGCTGAGTGAGTGGCCACAGCAATTTTCCTGTAAATGGCAATCATTCATATTCCTGGGAATTTGGATCATGACTGTTTAACAGCCTATCAATATTTCTCATTAGCTTGGACTTGATGGTGGTGAGTTATTACATTTCTGAGAAGCTGTTTTGTTATTGGTTGGTTGGCCAGTAGGGAAACCCATTAGGTGATACTGATAATGTGCTGATTAATTTTTCAGTATTTATGTGTTTAATTTCTCTGCTTCATCTGAGTGTACAAACCAAACCTCTCACTTTATTGACTGAAATTTAACTTTTTATTCAATTGATATATATATTTTTTTATTTTTATTTTTTTACTTGTGCTTGTATGGATCAGTAGAATAAAATGTGTGTGTGTGTGTGTGTGTGTGTGTGTGTGTGTGTGTGTGTGTGTTACACCACGTCCTTTCGTACTGTATGCTGAGAATAAAAGCGTAACATGCGGTTCATGTAGACAAAAGCGCCATCTAGCGGATAAACTGAGTAAATTCCTGAGCTGCACTTGAAACTGTTCGATTATGGTACTACAGTAATTGTACCTGGCCAAAGCTGAAGTTAAAAAAAAAAAATTACTTTTACTAATGGTGTTGGATCAAAAGTTTACACACTTCTAGTCAGACCTGGAAGTGAAAAGTCTCTCTCTGTCTCTAAACACAGAGTCGAACATGTTGTCAGTCGCTAAGCCAGAAAGTCGCCTAGCCTACATGAAAACAACACCTATCAGCATCACAGTTGGCCAATCTTGGATGATATTTCCGAGGCGGATCCTGCCAATGCTCGTCCTTTCTCCTGTTACGTGAAGAGCCGAAACTTATACATTAATCATTACCGCACTAAAGTTTAATTTGGTTTGGTTGCCTGCTTTCCGTGAAGCAGCACCAAGTCCAACCAAGAAGTCTAAGAACTTCAGAAGGAAACAATTAGGCTACCAAATAAAGCCAGAGTAAACTAAATTCAAAGGGTTCTGTGACATTTACGTTCAAGAATGTAAATGACATAACTATACACCCTAAAATTCCCTAACCGCCTCTTCATTCGATGATCAAATGTGGCTTTCTTGCAAGTAGAGTGATGGAGACGTTGTTTATATCCACTACAACTGCTGCAAGCTCGATGAAACAGGATGTTTTATTTTTGTTCTTTGACCGTTTCAAGATAAAAGCCTGTTGACTGAATGAACAGGCAGCATAACAGTCAAAGAAAAAGCTTGATATAAGGGCCTTAGTCTTGTTCTGTGCTTGTCTGCAGCACAGCTGGGTTACATTGTAGAAGAAACCACAATTACCTGAGGATGTACTTCAAAGAATCCTGCCTTATTCTCACAGCCGCTAACACCGAGTGAGAATGAGCCAAAGTTTTTACAAGCCTGCTGCCATTTGCTGCTGTTTGATCCCTCCCAAAGATTAATCATTAGTCTGGCCTGTAGCCATAGCAAAGTCAAAGCAAAGCAGTCATCTCAGTGGTTTGTTGAGCGCCAGATTGGTGTGAGGTTGGCAGAAATTGGTGACATAAAACTTCACGGCAGTGAAATACCTTTAGAGGATTCAAGAGTGGGATAACTTAGTTTATATTGTATAACATTACTGGTATTTAGTAGACGCGCTCATCCAGAGCGACGTACAACACAACCGGAGCAGTTGGGGGTTAGGTGCCTTGCTCAAAGGCATTTCAGCCAGTCTAGGGAATTGAACCGGCAACCTTTTAGTCCCAAAGCTGTGTCTCTAACCATTAGGCCATGACTCCTGTCCCCCATTCTGTATTCATTGAAACACAAACAGGACATTATATATCAAATGAGGACTAGCTCACTTTTATCAAACAGCTTACAGATTAAATATTCAAAATGTTCATTAGAAAGTGGACCTAAGCAGACCAGTCAGTCATTTGGTTTTTAGTTGACAATGAAGATTGTAAAACACTGATTAATTTTAGGATATATGAAATATTTTAAGGCTATTGGGTGTTTTGTTGTTGTTTGTTTACCATAAAGCATGGAATTCTAGCACATAAAGCCTAACAAGAGGTGTAAGGTTATGTGAATTTTTCTACAATAATGCCCCCTGGTGGAACTCCCTTGGAGTTTCCATCTAATTTGAATACCAGTCTGCCAGACTCCACATGCTTTCTTATTTATTCATTTGGAAAGCTCTTGTTTTAATTCAGAGAGACAGAGAGAGAAAAAAAAGCTTAAAACTAGAATGTCATCTTCTAGATTCACCATACCTTCAAGGATCCTTTCTTGTGAATGGTTTTAAAGTTTGTTACAGCCTTGGTGACCTTGAAAATAGTCTGTGGCCCCTGAGGAAAAGGAAAACCTTTTATTTATTTATATATGTATGTATTTATTTCCACTAGAAAATCTGTTATTCATGCTACACTTTCATGTTAACCACGCTTCATCTGCCTGTCATGACGGGATTTCTTAAATAATCCATGCATGGCGGGGAGACTTAAGCAAACAGAGCTGTGAGGAACCGGGAGCGTACAAAGCAAACCGCCCTGTCCTACCAGCTTCTGTCTAAACAATTGAGCAGGTGCACGCTACTCTTTACCACCTCCCGTCTCCCCCCTCCCGTCCTCTCCAAGCCGTAATGCTGCCACTCATGTGCGAGCAGAGATCAATCATATTTAGCAAAGAAAAGTGTCTGAGAGTGCTGCCGCTAAGCCCTCCAGTGTGTGTGTGTGAGGACACATTATCAAATACAGCTGTGTAGATATCATGTCATCACTTTTAGATATCATTCATAATTATTTTGTAGACAGAGGGATCCAAAAGTCACCCAAGGCTTGAGGGATACTTCTATAGGATGGGTTGGAATGCTATGCATGGCACATTCAAAAGAACATAATGCACCTGGCTTCCAAAGTGTTCACAAAGAGGTACATCAATAAACGTCTAAAGTTCCACATCTGTTTGCTCCACAGCTCGTGCTACAGATTGTAACACCCCCTCTTCCTGGACATGCACACATCATGAAACACCATGTTTGCGTTATATTGGCCGGATATTGATATTGTGACCATACGACGCTGTTCGGAGGGAAAGACACACACGTCAAACATATTAAAGAGGAACAATGTGTCCATGGTGGTAATTTGGTTTCCCCTCCTTCTAGTTTGAACAAGGTCTTGCTTATTGCCAGCTCAGTCCCCGAGCAATAAACTGATTCACCGCCTAGATTGCGTTTTAACAGGAAGGTGATTGAGAGCATAATCCATATTGATTCGCCGGATGGAAACAGGAAATAGCAGGGTTAGAAATAAAATTTGTTTGTTGTTCCTGGTGAGAGGGGACCCCAGAGGAATGGCAAGCAATTGCAAGCTGATGAGTGGCACCCCACCACCACCACCCCAAGCCAACCCTCTTACTCCCCACCCCTTCCTCAAAACTTATCCTTTTCATCCTCCACCTCCCTGCCCGGTCTGCCTTGGAGACCTGGAAGAGACGTCATCAGGGTTGTTATGCTGAGAAATGACGCTCGACATCATATCATACCCCCCCACTTCACCCCACCCCACCCCACCCGTTCGCTGCCTAAGAGTTGTGGGTTATAAGATGCACTGTCGTCCACATTCAGAGCGCTCAGTGTCTAGTTACTTTCGTTTCAAGCTACACACTCCACGTGCACGTGGCTTTTAAGACAGAGCCAAAAGATCGCGCCGATACAGCTATCCATCATCGGTGAGTTATCAGGACCATATGCGCTTTTTAAAGCAGGTCCAAGTAGGTGCGAGAGTGCTGTGCCAGGTTTATCAAGTTTTACTATCACCCCTCAATGATGGTATTATATTATCTATCATTTGATAGCACTTGCAATTTATATAATACCTCCCTCATCAGAGGGACAGCAGATGTTTGGTAATTGAGATCAACCTGAAACTGGGGCAGATGCTGGGCTGTGGCCGAGTGTGTACATAAAACCCACATTAGTGCCATTCAGAGAGAGAGAGAGAGAGAGAGAGAGAGGATGCTGCCAGAAATACATCAGTCCCTGAAGGTGCAACACATTTGGAAGTATTTCAAAGAAGTGAGCAAGTATGACATAAGACGCAATCAAGTCCTAATCCTCGGCGGCACTTTAAAATCCTCTCCGAAGTTTCTGCGGAGGTAATTGCTGACAATGTAAGAAGTTTTTTTTTTTTTTTCCATGACTGGAAAAGCTGATGGGCTGAAGCATCTTTTCATGCCTGCAGAAGCAGCGCATACACACATCTTACTCCATGCTTCATTTGATTAGGATTGATCCGTCCTCCAAAGCTGTAATCCCAGCCTGTTTTTAATTTATTTATATTTTTTTCAATGCTTGTTTTTGACTACGTGGGAGAAAAAATTATCGGAGCTCCTATCTCTTTGTCTCCTACCAGACATACACAAACAAATGCATGCGCCCACACTCTCTCTCTTTCTCTCACACACACACACACACACATACACATATATGCATGCACACACCTCGCCAGGTGAAACGTCACAGAGCAAGGGGACTCGGCGCTCATTAAGGGGAAGGCTGCAATATTCTGAATCGAGACCATGGGACTCCCAGTTCGCCTATTTATAGCTGCTGTGTCTCCATGGCAGTCACCGCTGCGCTGGCAAATCGCAGCCGCGGCCCCAGACACCAATTAAGAATGAAACAAATGCCTTTTAGAGAGGGGCGTGCCACCATGTCTCTCCCACCCTTCTTCGGTCTCTTTCCGCTCCATGAGTGCATCCTCTCCGTGCCTCTTCCGGAGGATGCTCGGGGTAGAGGGAGGATGCCACGCAGAGAGCTGGCCGAGCTGTGCTGCGACGTTGGCTATTTTTAAAAAGCCCCCCCTTTACACACACACACACACACACTCGCACTCTCTCCCCCAACCCCTCCTCCTCCTCAAGAAGGAGAGCAGATGAGGGATGTCTTCTTCTTCTTGTGCTGGTGTTTTGGATGCTCCCCGTGCTATTGTTTGTGAATGTTGCGGCGAGTTTTGGGATGTCGACGGATGTGATGAATTGCTGTGACTCATAGGGGCATCAGAGAGGTAAGAGAGTGAGGGTTAGGCGTAAGAGAGATGAAAGTGAGTGGAAGGATGAGTGGTGCGCTGGAGGGGCAGTCCTGGCTTTCTCTGCGTCTTTATGTCGGGGATGTCGGGGGCTGTCTTGACCCGGATGTGTGAAATGGATCCATTGGGCATGGAGTAGTTTTTATGAATGAATGAATGAATGAATGGGTGAATGAACTGCATCCTGTCTTCTTCTCTCTCCTTCACTCTCTGTCTCTTAATTTACCTGGTGACCTCTACATGGAACATGCTCTTTAGTGATGCCTCAAGACTCTTTTTATTTTTTTTTAAAGCAATCTAGAGATGTAGAACATTCACAGACTGGCTGAATCTGTAGTGGCATCGTAAGCGTTGCAGTGGAGGATTTTTCCGCTCTTGTTTTAGCTTTATGGCTTAAATACGAGGCCATTTTTGCTCTTGAGATATAAGTGGTTCTTAAACTATCTGTATACTCTGAACCCTATCTTACTCTCATCCGTATTACTATATTGACTTTAGTGGGGTTTTTTTTTGTAATAACTACTACACATTGGTCACTAGCACTTAACATCAGTCAGGGTTGTGTTAGTCTGATGGGATGCTCAAGCAGGAGAGGAGGGTGGAGGAGGAGGAGGGAAGTGCAGGCAGAGAAGAGGGAGTGGGTGAGGGTGAGAGCCTCTCATGTCCTCCTAATGATACTCCTGAGCCTCTGTATTTAGCTCTGTGTTTGTGTGTGTGTGTGTGTGTGTAGGGGGGGGACAGATCCGGTGTGATGCGTCAGTAGTGCCAACACTCCCTTGGGCCTTGATTGCCAGGAACTGAAAATGCAACAAAGAAATAACAAGTTGGCATGTTGTGGGTCGGTTGCTACGAAATGTGAACCAGATTTTAGGTCTGCAGTTCTGATCCCAGCTTACACGAGAGCACTGGATGCCAGGGGGACTGGCTGCAAACGACACAACAAGCACTTTGGGGAAACAAATAACAAAGATTGACAAAAGATAACAGAAAAATAATGCAACATCACTTAACAATTATGCACCAGTGCAATGGCTGTTTTGTACTTTGTTTCTTTTTTTTTTTTTGATGTATCGCTTTAAAATTTAAATCTCTGTTTCTCTCTATCCCTCCCCTTTTTCTTACTCCCCTTCCTGCCCCTCCCTGAACCACCACGCCCTATACACACCTTTCCCTCTGTGTCATCTCCAGTTCCAACAGGTCAGAAGAGTGATGACCATCCTGTTCCTTACTATGGTTATTTCATACTTCAGTTGCATGAGAGCTGCGCCCATGAGAGAGGTGCCGGGCGTTGTGGGGGGCCACCGAGCTGAGGGCTACCTGGGGGCCGCCCGGGGCCACGGGACTCCACCGAGCAGGGCAGCACTGCCCTCGCTCACGGACACGTTCGAGCAGGTGATCGAGGAGCTACTGGAAGTGGAGGGGGAGGCAGCGCAGGGCCAGGGAGGGGGGGGTCCCGGCAACGCAGCCACAGCCACGGCCGAGTCAAAGGACGTCGACACGTACGCGTCACGTGTGATGATCAGCAACCAAGTGCCTTTGGAGCCGCCGCTGCTCTTTCTCTTGGAGGAATACAAAAACTACCTGGATGCCGCCAACATGTCGATGCGGGTGCGGCGCCACTCGGACCCGGCGCGGCGTGGCGAGCTCAGCGTGTGCGACAGTATTAGCCAGTGGGTGACGGCCGTGGACAAAAAGACGGCTATCGACATGTCTGGCCAGACCGTCACCGTGCTGGAGAAGGTCCCGGTGGCCAACGGGCAGCTGAAGCAATACTTTTACGAGACCAAATGCAACCCGCTGGGTTACACGAAGGAGGGCTGCCGAGGAATAGATAAGCGGCACTATAACTCGCAATGCCGGACAACCCAATCGTACGTGCGAGCCCTCACCATGGATAGCAAACGGAAGATCGGCTGGAGGTTTATACGGATAGACACTTCGTGTGTATGCACATTGACCATTAAGAGGGGGAGATAGTGTACACAATGTATAGATTTTATTGAGAGTTCTAACAAGAGAGAAAGAAAAAGAGTAAATATCTATTTGTATATATACATAACAGGGTAAATTATTCCGTCAGATGAAAATTTTATGGACTGCATGTAAAAAAGATGAAGTTTATACAGTAAAGTGATACTACAGTCTATTTATTGAACATATTCATGACCTTGTAAACAATTAAAAAAAGATCTGATCAGTCATTTGCTCCCAGTTCAAATTACTATATCACATTCCGCAAGACGTTGTGGTTTCTTTACGTTGCCAAGAACTCAACAGATGAGAGGAGAGATTATTTAAGAGAAAAAGAAAAAAAAACTTGCATGCTGCTTCAATTGTGAATTGAAAAAAAAAAACTGTCCACTTTCAGAAAACAAGACCACTATTCCAACCAAAAGATTCTGTTTACATTCTCAGCAGTGACAGGACATACTCCTCGAAGTACTTTAACTGTTTCCTCTTCTAAACTTCTCAAGGTTATGTTGGAATTACATACTATGTCAAGGTGCTGTTGTCAAAGCTTTGCTGTTTATTTTTTTATCCCCACGAAATGAAAGAAGAAAGAAAAAAATACTATAAAAATTATATATATATATATATATATATATATATATATTTCATTCACATATGTTCTGAATTAATATAATTCATTTTGTATGTTGTGAAGTTGTTTGCAATATTAAATTGAAATATTTGAAGAAATAAAAATGACTATAGGCAAGTGAAAAGCAAACCCAATGTCAATAAAGTTTGAGCTCTCCCTTTACAGGTATAAATTCAGCACAAATTTTGGAGAAGAAACGATTAACTTCTTCCTAGAAATTCAACACACAGCTTGAATCTAGTTTTGGGCTAAATTACCCAGTTTATTAAAAAAAAAAATCCAATTTCATTATGAGCTGAGTTCCAAAAATGAGACCATGTAGTAATGGCAATAATAAAATCATCCATAGTTTAAAAGGTTTTTATAACAGAAACCAACACACACAAACCAGAGTAAATATGCAAAACAGCACCTGCTCACCAAGCCTCTTGCATACACCCTACGCCATCTCTCACATCCTGCCCAAGCGGAGGAGTGGCACTGCTCAGGTAAGGACCACTCAGAGCATGGAACATAAACCCAACTAAGATGGTGGCGGTAGGTGTTTTTTCTCCTTCAATCACTGGTCATAGGCTATCATTTCTATCACAAGTACATTATCTTTGTCCTAGAAAAAAAGAGATCAGTGAGTTCAACACTCTAATACACTCTACTTGATATCCGATCCATCTTTGTGCACAGATGAACCTGTTTCGGCTCATAGATTGTTATCAGACCCATGTGTCTGAAGTGTTGACAGTGTTGCAAACAAGGTACTGTACAGCATGAGAGTAGATACTCGGGGTTGGACATCATGCCCAGTCAGAACTATAATATTCTACATCGATAATATCTTATCGAGAGAAAATAACGGCTCACATCCACAGATTACAAATATCTATATCCCCAAGCACAAGAACCTGTTTGACAAAACCCTCTATCCTTTTAGATCAAACATCATTTCATAAAATGATGTCACTTTGATATTCGTTCTCTGTCCTTACGCAGACTCGTCTGTCATAATGAAACGCATCATACAAACACGGACCATGTAAAAATCTAAAGACGCAAAGATCTTACAAATTATTATGTCAGGTTTGTTACCGCTATAAGATTAAATATAGATAGAATATTATATCATTATAAATGCACTATAACAGCACTTTCAATCCTGATCCTGGAGAACCACAACCATGACATTTACGGTGTTTTCCCTTCTCAACTCATTAGCTAATTATTAACAAGTCTGAACCAGACTGAACTGGGTGACACAGACGAAGGGAAACACCAACATGTCCAAGGCGGTGGTGCTCCAAGACCTGGACTGAGGAACACTGCAGTAGAATAATTTGCACTGGCTGACATGTCTGAGTTATTTTGGTGAGTTTCAAATTGTCCCCAGTTCAAAGCAGCGCCTGGTGAGAGACCCAGCAGAGCCCTGACCCATTTGCCATGGAAGTAGGCCATTCCATGCGTATCCCTATCCCTTTCTGATTTACAGTGATATAATTATTTTGCGAAAGGTGTATAATGTTAGACTTTAAGTCCTTCCTAACCAAAGGGTAGGCTACAGCTGCTGTATTTATACAGTACAGGAAAAGGACTGTTTTAAGTGAGATAATGGCTTAGTTGTCAGTCTTTGCTATAGGAACTCATCTCATCATCTCTAGCCGCTTTATCCTGTTCTACAGGGTCGCAGGCAAGCTGGAGCCTATCCCAGCTGGCTACGGGCGAAAG
>JAPEKM010000020.1:29471410-29486861 GCA_027575975.1 Cathorops multiradiatus
AGGATGTCCTTTTCTGTGGACATCAACATGAATGCCTCCAATTTACCAGCAGATAAGCTGCTCCTCAGCCTGCTCTTCACTGTAAAAAATCTGACCTTGATTTACTCAATAAAATTGTGGCAAGAAAGTGACGAGTGATCTAATTGAATAGATTTTAGGACTGCAATATTGATTAAAATTAATTTAAAAAATCCATTAGATTTACATGATAATAACATATACAGTCTAATAGAAGACACTACAGAGGTGTGTTTGATTTACTACCTAAATGAGAGCTTATACTGCTTAACAATAATGAGTAAATTTTAAATAATATTAATTGTGAAAGCAGCACAATTTAAATGCGCAACTTACCAAAGTTAATTCATGTAATATTTACCACTTTTTCTTCATATCATCTACATTATATTTGCTAGTTTTATTTACTAAAGGAGACCACCATATGCAATTAGAAAACATTTATTTGTCTTTACCCCTTCAATTTAGCAACACTAAATTGGGTTGCTCAACAACAACAAAATGTATTTTTCATTTGTGCACATTTAAAGAAAAGCAACATAGTTTCAAAGCAATGCATCTTGTGCAATGTCTATGTAAATTAAGTAAATGATAAAAAAAAACCTTAAGAGGGCATCCTGAGGTAGTATTAACTTTGAGACAACTTTGAATAGAACATACATAGAACATAGAAACCGGAAACACAAGAACATGGGTCACAAGACAAACAAGGAAACAAAAAAAATGGGATGAGGTAGGGTGTATAGCTGTTGTACAGTATATGCAATAAGCCTACTGTATACATAGGTGTACCTATGGTGTGTGTGTGGACTTACTTGTGTCCATGTGTGAAGTTCGTTACTATGCCACCATCTGCATTTGTGTGGATGTTGATGTTTGTATGTGTGGAGATCACAGGCATGCACAAGCTTGTGTGTGTATGAGAGATAGTGAGAGCGAGTGAGATCTGTGTAAGGACGCATCTGAAGGGCTCTAATAAAGAAGTAATGACCTCACGATGTACCTGCAATTACACAAGAGTGTGAGCCGGCAAGCGAGCGAGAGAAACAGAGTGAGCGAGCGAGATCTGTAAGCGGAGGCATCAGAGCATCTCTAAAAAAGAACTAGAAAAGTGTCCATCGCAGTGCCTCAGCTCAAGTGTCCATAACAGTGCCTCAGCTCAAGTGTCCATTACAGTGCCTCAGCTCAAGTGTCCATAACAGTGCCTCAGCTCAAGTGTCCATAACAGTGCCTCAGCTCAAGTGTCCATAACAGTGCCTCAGCTCAAATGTCCACAACAGTGCCTCAGCTCAAGTGTCCATCGCACTGCCTCAGCTCAAGTGTCCATCGCACAGCATAAGTTTGCCAACTGCACAGTGGATATAACTGTTAATGTTTCCTTTTGAGCTTAAAACACATCTAGACACATTTTTTGATACATAACAGGGATTTTCTAAGATGTGCATGAGAGTGATATGCCATCGGTTGATGTGTTGAGGCAAGGGTCAGCAACACATTTTGGATTTTTTTGTGTGTCAAAGAGCCCGCTTGAAAAAGCAGTGTTAGGCAAAAACTTAAAGGTAAAACTAAGATATTACATTCAGAAAAAACTGAAGTACTTTTTCTTTGTACATATCTGAAAGCACAATGCTTATTCCCTTGGATTTTACCATATATGCAGTACATCTGGACATCCAGTGACAAATTGGAAATTATTCAGTTTCTCAGTCAATGGCGTTTTAACACAACAGCAATGCAGTGAATCTGGTAAGAAAGTCTTTTAAATGTAAACTATGATCTTTCTGAAGCGGAACACCAGTCTGCACATTTTGTATTGGACATTCTTCAGCATATCAGACACATGAAGTGCAGAGCAGTGGCCCAGTTTTCGTGGGCATTTCCACCTGTAGTTTTGCGGTGAATGTAGTTTTTGGGAACTGCTTGAGGGCAGTTGGCTTTATCTGATCCCTTATAAGGAAAATGTCCAATTAATTCATTAAGTAAACTGAAGTACTTTTTCTTTGTAAATATCTGAAAACACAATGCTAATTCCCTTGGGATTATACCTTCAAAAAGGTAATCAAGTACATCTGGAGGGTATCCAGTGACAAAGTGGAAATGATTTAGTTTCTCAGTCAATGGACATAGGCGTTTAACGCCAAAACAATGTAGTAAATTTGGACTGTCTTTTACAGTGAGCGCATGTAAAGTATGGTCTTCTTTTGTTCAAGGTGAAAACACGCCAGTCTGCACTTCATGTGTCTGATATTCTGAAGAATGTCCGAGACAAAACCTACAAATGTACGGCCCAGAGAAACTCTCAACTAGTCCATGTGCCCTGGTTGTCGGCCACTACATAATGTACCTGTACAGTCCCTCCTATAGGTTTAACAAGACTTGAAATGAAAATGTCTTTGTTCCAAAGTGACTGATACATTTCCCAGTAGCAAATATAAAGCTGTTACTATGCGTTTGTTAAGTCCCAAGTCCCATATAAACAGTTCTGTATTCAAAGTGTTTAACATCATCAGCTTAACAAAGTACCGCCAGATATATTGATGTTAATGAAGACTGATGAAGACTAATGAAGACTCTGTTGTTCAAGGCGGACAAACGCCAGTCTGCACTTCATGTGTCTGATATTATGAAGAATGCTCAACACGTGCACAAAGGTGCAGAGAGAGACAGCGAGACAGAGAACCATCGCACCACCAGAAGTGTCCATCGCAGTGCCTCAGCTCAAGTGTCCATTGCACTGCCTCAACTCAAATGTCCATAACAGTGCCTCAACTCAAGTGTCCATAACAGTGCTTCAGCTCAAATGTCCACAACAGTGCCTCAGCTCAAATGTCCACAACAGTGCCTCAGCTCAAATGTCCACAACAGTGCTTCAGCTCAAATGTCCATAACAGTGCCTCAGCTCAAATGTCCATAACAGTGCCTCAGCTCAAGTGTCCATCGCACTGCCTCAGCTCAAGTGTCCAGTTATTAGTCCAACAACTTGCTCTTCAAGGTGTGCAGCCTTGGGGATGGCTTTGAACAGTCCAGCTCCAGAAAGAGCTTCTGAAAGATTTCAAATGTATATCTGAGCTCGTTTGGGTAGGCCAGATTTAATGTATAAGTCAGCCCAAGGAGCATGCAGCAAGCCCTGGCAAAGGTACCCAGAGTGGTGAGAACTGTCACTCCCTCAATGACGATACCAACATCGCTCTGCCCCTCTGCTGAGCTGGACATGATGCTGTAGATCTTCATTTTTTGAGCAGCAAGGTCCTCAGACATCCGTTCTTCATCTTTGTCCTGAAATAACAAGAACATTAAGTATTAATGCTAAGTGTTGTTTATCATCTGATCAGTTGAAGCACAAGATTTTAAAGGACCACTTCTGCCAATTTGAACATGCTATTGTATTGCTCACGCTACCCTTGATTTGTCAGTACCCGGTGATTATGCATTTTTCGGCTCAGCCCTTTCCGAGATCAGAGTTATTCTAATGGGGACAGATTTTGCTTACATTTAAAAAATTCTTCACATAGGCTTAGTCCAAATATTTTTCCAAAATGTATCGCTGTTTGCTAGTTGTCTGCTGATGTTGCATAACCTTTAGGATGTTTTGGGGGATAAATCAAGATGTTTTTTGAAACGTAAACAAACACCTGCCCCATTACAATGACCAGGATCTCGGAACATGCAGAAGAAAAGAACAAAGAAAAAAATCTCAGGTACTGACAAGTACAGGGTAGTGTGAGCATTACAGCTGCATATAGAAATTGGCTGAAGTTATTCTTCAAAGTGATGGTTCACAGTAGATTCGTCCTAGGGTCATTTGAACCGTGAAATCAGTCTAGTAGCCCTGCTGAGGTCTTTTCTACATTGGCTGAACATTAGCAGAGTTACCGAGTGATCACGAATAGCTTAGCACAAGCGCTATACAGTAGGAACTTCAAGTCAAGTCAAGTCGGCAGTATCTCCAAACTTGCATAATCCTGATTAACAATCATTATCATGATTTTGATCTAAATAATCGTGATTATAATTTTTCCATAATTGTGCAGCCCTAATATATTATTGTCATCAGCAAATGTTTAGTAAGCGTTAAATAATGATATATCAATGCTTATAATAGTATTATAGATGCACAACAAACCATTAGTTAGCCATTTATAGCAGTAGGTTATTGTGAAGTGTTACCGGAGCACTTGTATTGCATTGTCCAAAACTAGCTGCCCAGTTATCAGGTTTTTATCAGTCATTCCTCAAACAGTCGTTAATCAAGACAGAGCTAGAGTGAGGGTGAGAGTATATGAGAGGTGAAGAGATGCAACACAGAAACAGAAAAAAACTAGTGTGTGTGTGGGCGCAAGCAAAAAAAACATATTGCATGTGCGAGAGAGAGAGAGAGAGAGAGAGAGAGCAAGTGTGACTGCATGCACACTTGAGTGAGAAGGGGCATGGGGAGAGAGAGAGAGAGAGAGAGAGAGAGCGAGCAAGTGTGACTGCATGCACACTTGAGTGAGAAGGGGCATGGGGGGGGGGAGAGAGAGAGAGAGAGAGAGAGAGAGAGAGGGAAAGAATTTAAGTGAGTGAAATAGACAGCGCACGAGCGAGCGAGCAAACAAATAGATACATACTGTAAAAGAACTTTAATATGCACTTACATCAAACTCTTTCAAGAGATCATTCAGGGACTCCCCATGGTATACCATCAAGCACTGGATGATGAGGTCCCGCATCAAGCTAGCATCAGGATTGGTTGGAGCCTACAAATACAAAAGTGAGCCAAATTCAATGAGTGAAAAAACATTTGCTGCGTTAAAAAGTATCTAAGGCTTCCATTTTATTTTAGGAAACACCACAATGACGTTTACTGTAACCAAAGCTGAGGAATGCACCAAGTAAAGAAAAGGTAAAGAAAAATGCTTATCATGGGAGTAACTGCACGATACCTTGAGGAGAATTGACTGCAGCCTCAATCCCATGGCGCCACCCTTGGCTTGGAAGATGGTCATGAGCCTGGGAGTGTATTCATCTAGCTTGGCCATAAAATTAGCTTCAAGGTGCACAGCTGTAATTCGGCAAAACTCCTCTTCAATCTGAAAGATGCAAGAAATTGCAGATTTAATATCATATACACAATCATTGTGACCCTTCCTAATGAACTATAAATATTTATTTTTCTGACTCACTTGGGATGGTTCAAATAGTGCAGGCCATCTGGCATGGAAGTCCTTAATGCTGGGCATTTGGTTTACGATTTCATTTCGTCTGTGTGCAAATGTGTTGCACATCATTTCTTTTATCACTTTGTTGTTGTCCCTTTTTTTGATCTCAGTCAGTAGCTGAATTCGCTCTTGCTCCAGACTTTCCTCCGTTTCTCCTGCTGGGTATGGGGGGAGGTAGTTTACCTCAGCCTTTTTAGGCTTTTTGACGTTCTTTGCCGATTTCTGGTTTGCAGGGCTTTTGCGCTTGAGGGAATTGCACATTACTTCAGGGACACCGAAAGATCTGAGCTTGGTGCGATAGTTGGAGATTTTATACCTCAAGCTTTGTTGCCATCCATAGAAACCAGAGGAAGAACCGGGCTCTTTGAGAAAGGGATATTTGGTGCAAAGTGCCTCAGCAACATCGAAAATCTGAGCACCTGATGGGTATGCCGTATATGCATATACACTTTTAGACAGCTTGTCAAGGATGTCAGCCTTGACCTTTGAAGGTTTAAGCCGAGCTCCTGTCCTCTGAAACTCTTCAGCTGCTCTCTCCAGACAGATCTCAGTTTCATAAGCAAATTTTGGAATGGGGAATGGCGTCGGCCAAGGCTGGCAACGCTCTGTGGGACTTCTCGGGGGGAGAATAACAGTTGATGCCTCCGACGACACAGATGCAGCAGATGACTCAGCAGCAGGAGTATTTAACGCAGAAGTACTTAACCCAATTATATCTGTAGACTCCCAGTCAACAGATGGCTCACTAACAGAACTAGCTGAAGGCTCCTCAAATGGATGCAGGTCCAGGACAACAGTGGTAACTTTAACAATCTTAACAGTGTCCTTGTTTTTGATTTGGTCACATCTATGGAGGGTGAAAAAGTCCCCAAAATCAGAGTCCAAATAGAGGACATTACATTCATCAGGAACTCCAAAGCGCTCTTTTATCACAGCTTTCAGATCTTCTACAGTATCTGGTATTCCTGAGGGAAGGATTAGCTTTTCAATTCTGTCATCTATTAGCACTTTTAGCTGTGCCTCCATCTTTGCCAACCTGACAAAAGTGAAGAGAGGTTTGTTTATACAGTGAATGGTGTACTTAAGAACAAGAATATAGCAATAACAGACAGTGAAAAACGAAAAAAAAAAAAAACATCATATTGAGCTGTTACAAACAGTGCACTTTAATGGCCTCCAAGACAGATGTGGCGTTTGAGAGTAACCCAGCGTTTTCCTCTCACACTGTAAGCTTCCAAAGGATACACATCACTAAGGTTCTGCTGTGCAACAACACACAATTTCCCTGTATCCTCCAACTGAAAAGATCTCATATGCTCCACATACCACGCAATGAGTAATTTCACAAAAAAATGTACGGAATTGTCCACTATAGCAATTTGAACGATCTCAGCAAAATCTGGTAACCCACCAGTTGAGCCATATGGCAAAATCATGCCAACACTGTACTTTGTTCCATAGTAAGTGACTGTGTTTGCTAACTGCACAGTGGATATAACTGGCCATGTTTCCTTTAGAGCTTCCTGTATGGATGGATGCAACACATCTAGAGACACATCAGATATTTTTGTGACACACAACGGGGATTTTCCGACATCTGTTTGAGAGTGATACGCCATCATCAGCTGATGTCTTGTGGCAAGGCTCAACAACACATTTTTGAAATTTTTTGTGTGTCTAATAACCTGCTTGAAGAAGCTGTGCTTGGCCTCAAATCTCATAGTCCACACACCAACTAGGGGGCCATAACACTCGATCATTGCAGGGTAGTGCTCTAAAAAGTGATGTTTAGGAGTCAGAGACTCTTCAGGAAAAGCAGCAAAGAATTGGTCACGGTGCTCAGATATTTTAAAACTGAGGTATGCAATCGTTTCCACAGTATGAACAGGAGCAACCGCCAATTCAACAATGTCTTTTAATGTGAGGAGGACTTGCCAGGCAGGATCATCTTCAGGTATTCGTGGCCCAACAATGAGTGGCAATAACCTTATTAAGGCCCAGTTTTCGTGGGCATTTCCACCTGTAGTTTTGCGGTGAATGTAATTTTTGGAAACTGCTTGGGGGCAGCTGGCTTTATCTGATCCCTTATAAGGAAAATGTCTAATTAAGTCATTAAGTTCAGACAAACTGAAGTACTTTTTCTTTGTAAATGTCTGAAAACACAATGCTAATTCCCTTGGGATTATACCTTCAAAAAGGTCATGAAGTACATCTGGAGGGTATCCAGTGACAAAATGGAAATGATTTAGTTTCTCAGTCAATGGACATAGGCGTTTAACGCCAAAACAATGTAGTAAATTAGGACTGTCTTTTACAGTGAGCACATGTAAAGTATGGTCTTCTTTTGTTCGAGGTGGAAACACGCCAGTCTGCACTTCATGTGTCTGATATTCTGAAGAATGTCCGAGACAAAACCTACAAATGTACGGCCCTGTGAAACTCTCAACTAGTCCACTTATGGCATGTGCCCCAAGGTTGTCGGCCACTACACAATGTACAGTCCCTCTTATATGTTTTCCAAAACTTGAAATGAAAACACCCTTTTGCTCTAAAGTGGCAATATCTTTCAAAAGTGGTTCCAAAACTGTTTTGTATCCATACTGTTTGACATCGTCAGCTTTACAAAGTAACGCCAAATGTATGGATGTTAATGAAGACTGAGATTTGGATGACAAATTTCCCAGTACCCAATATACAGCTGTTACTTTATGTTTCTTTTTTGAAGTTCCAAGCGGGCAGCACAATTCCAGGTCATCTACATAAAGGATTATAGATAGGCGTAGTTCATCTCCGGTGTAAAAGTTATTCTGCTTGTAGAATTTCCCATCAAAAATTGACTTAATGTATTGACTACTATTGTAATTTCTCGATATGATTTCCCCTGCAATACCTTTGTTTTTCAACAGTTTCTCCAAATTCTCAAGAATGGGCACATATTGAAATGTTTTGCACTTGTGAGAATCAAGAATATATTCCACACTGCCAACACATTCGAAATGATCCTTAAAATACTTTCTTCGCTTAAAAGCCGAACCAAGTGGACCGCTTTCACCAAATGCTTTACTAAGAGGATGGAGGGTGCATAGCTGTTCTGCTAAATCAGTGATAATGCTCTGGTCAACAACAAATTGATTAGACTGAAATGTGGACTCGATGATATTTCTAACAACACCAGCACATGCTGAAGATGAAATGAACTGAAGGTCTTCAACCAAGGCATCAACACACTTCACAGAGACATTATGAATGGTTTCTAGTTTCAGCAAAAGCAAGGCAATTCTTTGAACAACTAAGTCTGAAGTACATTCCTGATCAAATTGTAAAGAAATGTTCTCAACGTCACTGGCCTCAGGTAAATCAACAGGATCAACCGCCTGTCTCTCTTGACAAATATACAAGTCTTTTCTGAAATCACTCAAGGAACAGGATTTATGGTATCTGCTTTTGTGTTTAAGGAATGTGTTGTATATATTTGTTCTAAAGTTACAGCCTTCATATACACAAAAAACAGTTTCATGAATTTTCAGATGGTTCCCGATATGATGAAAATAATCCTTTTCTGTAGAATAATGAGCATAACAAACTGCACACTTAAAAGATGGGATTACTCCTGACTCAAGACTTTCATTAGTGGCATGGTATCTGGACAAATGAGTGTGAAGGGCATTTTGAGTTTTAAATGAGCAGGGGCAAGAGTCATATAGACATGGCTGGGACCACCCATGACCTAAGGTTGCATGTAGTAGCCTATAATGCTTCAGCAGATTACCTTTTCTATTGGAAGCAAAACTACATATTTTACACCGCCATATCATTGGGTAACACCTAAGGAAAGAAGAACATAGACACAGACATATGCATCAGACCAATTTAATTAGGCACCATTTTCAATTCATCCCCTTATTCTGAACTATTTTAATCTTTACATTAAACATTTTGAATGCAAGCTTACCGTTTTGTCACCCGTTTTGAATCCAACGTGCACCGTTCACTTGAGAAGGATCTTGTCCGAGCACCTAGAGCGAGAAAAAAAAAAAAAACCCATCATGAGGCAAATTCCCATGCATCATATGAGGCCTTGCAGAGTTCTAGACTAACTTTTTGCTCTGGCTGCACAGGTGTGCCTAAAACATTTATTTAGGTGCACCAACACAAAATTTAGGTGCACCACAAAAAATTCTGACTGATCGCTTTATTTTAAGTTACAACAACGCCAGGTGTTCACTCAAAATGTAAAAGTTCAAGTTAAGGCAAGGATGAAATACACACCGATTACCTCCTTTTCATATCTATTACTGTAAATGAGCACTTCTGCCAATTTCAATATGTTGTTGTATTGCTCACGCTAGCCTTGACTTGTCAGTATGCGGTGATGCTGCATTTTTCGACTCAGCCCCTTCAGAGATCTGAGCTTTTCTAATGGAGGCAGATTTTGATTACATTGAAAAAAAATAACATGGCCTACTCCAAATATTTTCCTAAAAGGTATCGCTGTTTGCTAGTTGTCTGCTGATGTTGTATAACCTTTGGGTGTTTTTGGGAATAAATTGAGTTTTTTATGTAAACAAACGGAAAAGGCTGAAGAAAAAAAAAATCTCTCCTTACAAATCTAAAAAGTATGAGGTGTACACACTGACATACCGTAGGTGGAGACTTTTTTTTTAACATGGCGCCTTCTCACCTTTGCTCTGCACACCATTGTGGACTTCACATTTTGGATTCAAAACTCACCGTTTCCTGTGCTGTTCAACCACTTGGGTCCCTGTGATGCTGGTAGACTCAGCTGTGCTGAATGTCACATGTACCAAGTTCACTTTAAGATTCTGCATGAACACCTAGAAAAAGAAGAAAACACAAGACAAATACCCATGCATCAGATACGAGACCTTTACACTACATTTTAAAGCACATGTAGACAATAAATTAACATTTCAACCTTCATTTTTACATGTGCCCATTCAATTTAACTGCACCATGTTCCTTTAAAGCCCTTACTCTGTACCATTTTGATCTCTACATTGACACTTTGAATGCACAACTTACTGTTCTCTGTGCCGCTAAACTGGTTGTCTCGTGGTGCTGTTAAAACCAATCGGCTTAGAATCCCACTTTCACTGCTTAAACAACTAGGGAAAGAAGAACACACAAGACAGACCCACACATCACATATTAGATGCACACATTGAGTTCTCTCGGCATATGAGGATAAGTGAACATCATTAAACAAGAAACACATAAACAGTTCAAAACCATTGTTTTGCATTAAGCCATTTCAATAGGCACCAGAATATGCTATAATAAATTGTGCATGTGTTGGAAAGACACAGCCTCTGTAACACCATTACACACATCAAAATACCATATTAAGCACTGCCTGAAAAGAAGTAATTGTGCCCTTCGAGTTAGCTTAAAACGTCAGAAAATCTCCAGAAAATGTTGTCTTTGGTTCTTCTGTCACTGCCAAGCTAATGCCAAGGGCGATTTAGGAATAGGTTCAGCCCGTCTACAGATAGGTGAAGCCTTTTTTTTAATTTTTTTTTTTAAACATGGCGCCTTCACACATGTGACACTTCAAATATGTGACACTGTGGACACTTCATAATTTCGTGTGAGAGAGAGCAAGAGAGAGCGAGCGAGCGAGAGCGAGAGAGAGAGTATTTGCGCGTGTGTTTTTATGCACGTTCGCTACTCTAAATGATACTCTAGACCACACCTTTACTCAAATCATTTTGAACTTCACATTTTGGATTCAAAACTCACCATTTTCTGTGCTGTTCAACCACTTGGGTCCCTGGGAGGCTGCTAAAATCAGCTGTGTTAAAAGCCACTTCCACCAAGTTCAGTTAAAAAGGATCTTTCGCAAACACCTAGAGAAAGGGGGGAGGGGACAAGATAAAGACATATGCATCATATGTGATTCAATTACTCAGTGCTATGTGCATGAGGAAAATGTGAACATTATTTCAAAACAAATTCAACCTTCAAAAAAACATTATTATTCTGTTTTTGGCATAAGCCTTTTCAATTAATTTGGCAAAGTGGATCTCTAATGACCTTAATCGGTACCACTTTACTCTACACATTAACATTTTGAATACACAACATGGAATACGTAGGTCTAAGCAACTTAGGCTACTGTTTCGCTTGGTCTGCTCGCTCCACCAGCACTCACTTGCACTAAGCACAACATAGCTCAGTCTTCATTGACACCTGCTGCTTTCTTCTATCACATACAATCTTCAAAACGAGTTGTTAAATATGGTCAAATTCACCAAAAACAGCTCTCATACGGATATGACATCGCTGGACCTACTACAGCTACGGACAGAAGAACCCAGACAAACACTGACATCAGATAAAGTCACATGAGGAGAAGCGAAGACGGCTCCAATGTGAAACACGTCTCATGCCCACCTTTCACAATTAGGCCTACACAATGCAAAATGTTAGTGAGTTAGTTCTACTACACCTCTAACACTAGGCTATGGGCCTGGCCTACTCACGCAAACAGGCTGCAGTAGCCTACCAAATATCAACGGGCTCTTTTCCTGGTGATGGCCTCATGCCAAAAGGCGGCAACGCGTTTTAATAATGCCGTGGCACAGTCCTCATTAACATAAAAACGTTTTAAATAAGACGAGTGCCTTGGTATTATACAACAAACAATGGACTACGGTCATTTAAAAAGTTCGGTTCATCAGCCTTAAAAATTGGAAATTTTGGCCAGGACGGTTTGTCCCTCGGTTCTCGGGTCATCAACGACCTAGCTAGAACTATGCCGAGAACTCTTTACAAACTCAGTTGCCTCTGTTGCAGATAGATAGGTGATATTTTAGTAATGGTTTCACGCTCATATGATTTGAAATTGTGCATTTAATGTTTACCTTTGACGCACAACCACACACGCTACGTTGTCATTCCACCGTGTTGATACTCCAACTGGCTGAGAGCTGAAATCAAAATCTAGGCTAGTTTTTAGCTGACCACCATGTGAGGTCGCTGACAAAAGAAGGCACGTGCGCTCTTAACGCGGCGTCAATCTTTCCTCGACAGACTAGCGGCGTTGAAGCACAAGCTGTTCAGTGAAAGCGAGTTCCATGAAAAACATAGGGAGACAGCGTTTGTAGGTCCATAAAGCTACCTAACTAGTCATGGTTCGGTTTGCATAACAAGCCGTGCAGTAATAAAAAGAGACACTGCCGATGAAAAGCCAAGAAACTTCATGTTATTCACACAAAGTTTTATCTGCAGCATTAAACCAGCTCTTGCACTCGTCTACTGACGCATGGCTAACGACTCGGAATCGTTGTTCAGGAGAGCATGCCTGCGAAATAGTGTTTTTATTCCGCGAGAGCCGGTTTGGAATGATATTCGACCGTAGGCCTACACTACATCGAATTGCAAACTTTAGATGTTGGCAAAAATAATAATGAACAGGTTTTACCTTTAGAGAAGTCCGGCGTAACGTCTGTAGTCCATGTGCAGCAAGTTCTCCTGCTGGCCGCGCCGGAAATGCAATTATCATTGAAACAGCTTCCTCTCAATGAATAAAATCTAAGCTCTTAGATACGGTTCTAGTAAAATCTACTACTTTCGCCATGCCATTGACTTAATTAATTTAAATCAATTAATAACTACTCAGGTATTCAGAGCTAATTTTATTAACTCAAAAGTGTGTAAAATGTATTTAGTGATTGCTGGAAAAATGAGTAATTTTACTCATTTCCATTCAAAAATGCACATACCTATTTTTTCAGTGTTTTAACTCCCTATTATAAATCCTTTAACATTAATGGACAGCAGTCTCACTTTTTACAGTGTATAACATCAACGAAACTGACTTCATGTTAAAACTGTTAATGTTACAGTCATGCTGTCTGTTGTTGCACAAATGAAGATTGGTTCCCTTTTGAGTCTGGTTCCTCTTGAGGTTTCTTCCTCATGTCACCTGAGGGAGTTTTTCTTGCCACCGTCGCCACAGGCTTGCTCAATGGGAATAGATTAGGGATAAAATTAGCTGATGTTTTAAGTTGTTCAAATTCTGTAAAGCTGCTCAGCGACAATGTTTATTGTTAAAAGCACTATACAAATAAACTTGACTTGACATTCACAGGTGGACTATGTGAAATATGGACTCACAAGATGAAACAGAAAGAGAGCAGTTAGGGATGCAAAGAATGCCTAACTGCTCTCTTTCTGTTTCATCTTGTGAGAGAGAGCAGTTAGGGATGCAAAGAATACCTCTTGGAACACCTATGGTATGGAGCTAAGTGAGTTGTGCAAAAGGTCAGCACAAGAGTTCTTCAGGAGCATCAAAGCTATGAGACTCTGAGAGGAACCATACAACCCCACCTCCATAATAAACGACCATGATGGAAACCCTCTGTACGAGGAGGCCAAAATCAGACAGAGATGGGAGAACTACTTCAGAGTTCTACTTAACCCCAATGTAGAAAACATCATCAACTAACACTTCAGCCACAGATACCCAGACCACAAAAAATCTTGGAAGAAGAAGTCTGGAAAGCAGTCAGGCAAAGTTCGAAGAACAAGACTGCAGGAGTTGGTGGAATCGCCACAGAGGTCATCATTGCCTGTGGACACATTGCCATCAAGTAGCTCACAAGCATATTCCAGAAAGTATGGGAGGAGAGATGTGCTCCACATGACTGGCAGAGAGCAATAGTAGTCCCCATATGGAAGAAGAAAGGGAGTAAGAAAGACTGTGGTACCTATAGAGGTATTTCCCTTCTCAGTCACATGGGAAAAATCTATGTTAACATCCTGGAGCAGCATACTAGAGCAATAGTGGACCAACTACTGAGTGAAGCCCAGTTTGGCTTTAGAAAAGGTAGAGGCTGCACAGATGCGGTATTCGCCCTTTGACAACTCTGTGAAAGAGCTTGAGAGTACCAAAAACAACTACATCTGGTCTTCATAGATCAAGAGAAGGCATTTGATAGAGTGGACAGAAAAAAGCTTTGGGGGACATTGGAACGGTATGGTAAAGGACAACCCCTTGACAACATCAGAGCGATTTATAACAACAGTCAAAGTGCAGTGCAGACTAGATGCAGACTCACAGACTGGTTTAAAGTGAGGACTGGAGTGAGACAGGGCTGTGTGCTGTCACCATTACTTTTCATTGTGTACTGTATATGCACAGCAGCAGTTCAGATGGTTCGAGCATGTGATGAGAACACCACCCAACCAGCCAGCCCTATGGGCCTATAACACCAGGTACTCTGGCTACAGAGTCAGAGGGAGGCCCCACCACAGATGGATAGATGGAGTCTGAGACATTCTCCTGAACCATTGAATGACACTGCAGCGGGCCATGCAGCTATCAAAGGACCGACATCTCCACATCCCCACAACACCCTAGAAGTAGAAGTGGATGGATAAAGTAAAGTAAAGTAATGGTTAATGAAAAATAATGGTTTCTTCTGGATGTGAGCTGTAACTGCTTTCACTTTGATTTTAGTCACTTCCTTGTGCACTTTGTAGGGGTTGATAAAGGGGCAGTTCCTCATATGATCACAGTGCAGTTTGTCTCCACCTCCCTGACTTCACCTCTGTCCATGTGGATTTATACAGTCATTCAAACTGCACATGAAATGACAGTAATGTGGTTTATTTCTCCTGCAGATTATCATGATTATCGGAGAAGATCGTGGGCCACATCACTTCATCTTTGTCCCAGCAGATGGCAGCATTTGGCCCAAATGGAGCTTTCATTCATTCATGATCACATGGATCACATGCTGGAATTATTTTATTTCTGATTAATACTTATTTTGGTGATACTTTTTTTTTGGGAACATAACTTTGACATTTTTACTTCTAAATAAAACAATAATTTGATTGCATTTTTGCTGTATAACCCTGCACATTTTGAATCGTATAACCCTGTGGCTTTAACCAGATAAATTTATTTGATCTGATTTGTGAGGCTTCTGTTAAGGCTGATTTTCACTTCTGTATCAAACCCAGATGAGAAGTTCGACGTCGACACTTCTGCAGCTTTTATACTTCACGTAAGTTGTGTGTCTCCTCTAGGGGGCGCTGTCACATGAAATACACCACTATTTACTGATACACCCTGATACGGGGTACACCCTGGACTGATACGGGGTACACCCTGGACAAGTCGCCAGTTCATCACAGGGCTGACACATAGACACAGACAACCATTCACTCTCACATTCACACCTACGGTCAATTTAGAGTCACCA
>JAPEKM010000020.1:29582482-29593176 GCA_027575975.1 Cathorops multiradiatus
AAAAAAAAAGCCCCAATAACCTGGATGATTCTCAGAGTGATTTTCCTCCGCAAAAAAAAAAGCCTAAACATTTTTAAAAACATTGTTTGCTTTTTTTTTTTTCGGTGCAGCTGTCACATTTGTCATCCCAAAGCATGCAAGTGCCCCAAAACAACAACTGCTGTACACGCGATTTTGATTTTTTTGTCATAATTTACTTCAAAGATAATGTATTGTCCATTTTAAATACAAAAATGCTACATTAAATATACATATTAGTCTTTAATACAAATAGACTTAGGCGGCTGCAGCGTTTTAAGACAATTCTTAGATGTTACATCTTGATTAACCATTCAGAAACTAAGATTTGAAGATAAGCATTTACTCAGAAAATAACTGTCCGAAATCCCTTTATCATTATTAATATTTTTTTCTCTCTCTCTTTCTCTTCTTCGCCGTCTTCTTTTATATGCAACCACAAATAATAAATAATAGTCCATGAGTGCGGAGACGAATTCCGGTATTAAATGTTGGACATACCTTTCTTGAGTTCATAAGGAGAGTCTTTGCACAGATCTACCTGCGCTTGGCTCCTTGCTTTGCTTTCTCGGGCAAGAGCCTCGGCTCGGTTTAAAACGCTCGGGCTTATTCCGTTGAAGTGCGTCGCCGCGGAACTCGTGACGGAGCCGTGGCTGCCGTGCAGGTGGCCGAAAGAGCCGTAGTTCGTGTAGCCCGCGTAAAACGGCGACGTGTAGTAGAGAGGCCGGGAGAGCACGGCGCCGCCCGGGAGCGCGCACTGCGTCGAGGTCCGGCTCGGAGACACGGCGCTGGCCGCCGGTAGAGCGCTCTGAGCTGTGCCCCCTGAGTCTCCTCCACCTCCTCCTCCACCTCCTCTGCACCTGTCCGAGGACGTCGCTATTTCCGCCAGAGACCACAGTTTCGGCTTGGGCGCGGATGGAGGAGAGTGGATAACGGACGTGGCGTTGCTGTGATTGATCGCGGAGGCGCCGTGCGCCACTTCCGGCGGCCTGTCGTGCACGCCGAGTTCGTGAGCCCGCTGCACGAGTGACGGCGACGACGTGGTGGCTTTGGACGGGTCCACGAGTGCGTCCACGCGCTCGTCCACCTCCTTCAAGTCCGAGTCGCTGAGCAAAGGGTCCGAGTCTTTGCCGTGGTGGTGGTGGTCGTCGTGAAATCTGTCGCAAGGCGCCTCGCCCACGTGCAGGATTTTGGGATCTGAAAAAAAAAAAAAATATATATATATATATATATATATATATGGCAAAATGGAAATATAATTATATAAGGCTACATATAAACATGCTTACTGTTTTAAATATATTATATAAAGAATGAATGTTAAATTGTAATAATTAATAATAATAATAATAATGTGTACAAATGTGTGATATAATTCCAACTAAATAAAGAAGAGGGTAACATGGGGGAGGGGGGAGGAGGGGTGGAGACAAACAAACAAATATTACTAGCCTGTGGTGATTTTTTTTTTTATTATTAGCATAATAATAATAATAATAATAATAATAATAATCGGATTGTAATAAATGAGATTCAGTACCCCAGCTGTGCCCCTATTATGCAGCTCAAGATAAATGGACTGCAAAACACCCCGCGTCACCAGCAATTCTCACTCCATAAGGAGTCAAATTAGAGCTCAAGGTGATTATTATTTAAAGCAATTGTCCTATTATAAATAATACACCGCCATTAACCAGCAATCAATTTTGCGCCCGGAGTGGAAAAAAAAAAAAAACGACGGCGAATTAAAAATTGATGATTTTTCCACAAACCTGTCTCTGTATCTGTCGAGTCTCCCTTGTCAATAGGCTTGTTCGGCTCGTCGTCGTCGTTTTTCTCCAGGTCGATGTTCTCGTCCTCCTCCTCGTCCTCACTCCTGTTGCGCGGCGTCCAGGTCATCTTGTTCTCCTTCTTCAGTCTCCTCCGGGCGTTGGCGAACCAGGTGGACACCTGAGTGAGGGTCATCTTGGTGATGATGGCCAGCATGATCTTCTCGCCCTTGGTGGGATACGGGTTCTTGCGGTGCTCGTTGAGCCAGGCCTTCAGTGTCGCGGTGGCGTCCCGGGTCGCGTTCTTACGGTATGCAGGGTCACCGTAGGGGTATGAACCCAGTGGAGCTGCGTACGGGTGATAGCCGATAGAGCCAGCCATGCCTGACGTGTGATCATACGGGGAACTCTGCAAAAAAAAACAACAACACCAAAATTATAAAATACAAATTAATCCCACTGTACCAGATAGATTCAAACACTCAGACTAACGTGATATAAGTTTAACAAGCCTTCAAAACTTACTGAACAACACACACACACATACACACAATCTGACTAATCAAATTACTGGCACGACGAGTTCAAGATTTTGCCTTTTGTGAAATAACAATAATTAAAATAAAAAACATAAAAAAAAAAAACGTCGCTCAAGATAGACTTTGCAACTTGTACTCTATTCTGCAGTGTTTTTTTCTTATACAGAAATTTCTCCAAATGTAAAAAATACATATATTTCGTGTTTTCTTTGCTTAAAATTTCTCAGTCTCATTATGATGATCATTTATTTATTTATTGCATGCAATCAGTTTGTTAGGCCATGCTGTCTGTCAGATATTATTTTGTAATTTATAAATAGAAGTAGCAAAAAAAAAATGCTCCGTTAAGTAAAAAAAAACCTCGTTCTTCACACACACACACACACACACACACACACACAGAGAGAAAAAGAAAAATCATGTCAAAATCCTGAATTAAATAAACCTTTTAAAATGTTTCCTTTTCAGAGCTTTTTGTCTTGTAGGGTCATGTGTAACTCATGCAAACGCGATGCAAATGTTTTCTGCTGAAAGTCTTTTGCTCGACTTGTTTCTCAAGCTTCTTCTTCTGTTTTTTTTTTGCTTCGCAAAAAGCATACCATTCTTTCGACTAGTAATTATTTATCCGTGTATATTTACATATATATCCAGTAGATATAGATATCATCTAAGAATGTCAGGTCAGAAAATAAATCCAATTTGAAGGAGCTGAATCTGTATTCTGAACGTGCATAGCTTAAAAAAAAAAAAGTCTCACAGACAACAAGAGCAATTACAAGCAGACAAACAAATTAAGGACACAAGCAATCAGCCCTGCAACTTTGCCCAAGCTACAGCTGTAACACTAGGTTTAAGGGGAAAAAATAATAAATTTAAATATAATAATAAAAGAAAAGAAACCCTTACTCACCACGTAGGAGGTGAAAGTGGCGGCGGCAGCTGCGGCGTCCGCTCCGTAGGGCAGATGCGAGCTGTAGGCAGCTGAGGCGCTGCTGAACGCCGTGGATCCGGCGTAGGGTGCGAATGCAGAGCCTGACGACGATCTGCCGAGCTCTTCGGTGCGCGGGCCCGAGATCACGCTCGTACTGTACGCCGGGCACGAGTAGAGCGCCAAAGAGGCGGACGGTTGATACAAGTAGCCCTGAGGGTACGCCATGGCCAAGCGGCGGAGAACGAGCTTCTTTTACGGTGCACTTTGTAATCCGCTTTTTTTTCCCTCCCCCCCCACGTTCACACACGCAGTCGTCCGCGCTCTCGCATAGAGTCCCTGATGAGCAGAGCGCGCGTCCGTCGCCTTCGCGCACTGGAAATCAGAAGGAGCGACGACTGCATAGACTTCTGACTTCTCTCCGTTAATTCGAACCGGACTGTCAGTAGTGATCGACTTTTCCAGTCGGACCCTCACCACTTCGACTTGTCGCCTCTCTCATGCCGTGTTTTTGAGCGAGAAAGTTTTCTTTTTTGCGCGTCTCGGACGGGGCTTTGCGCCGCGGAGTGCCCTGCCAGGATGCTAAGTTGGAAATTGAGGATTCTGACGCCCACTACGTCGCCTCCTCACGCTCCTCCTCTCGGGTGTAGTCAGAGAAGGAGCAGGAGAGCTGGTGCTCGGTTCCAGCTCTCTCTCTCTCTCTCTCTCTCTCTGACACACTCGCGCAGAGACATTCGCTAACAATCCACCCCCCACCCACCCCTCCTTTTTTTTTCTTTGCCTCTAACAAGCCTCATTGCTTTAGACCCAACCGCTTCAGCCCCTGGATGGCGATCTCATAAGAGCCGAGAGCGCATCAGCTCCAACTTCCCTCGTTCTCTAAACACATGAAGCCGTCACTTTCACACTTGATTAATAGCAAATGGACTAAGCTGGCTGCCAGACACCGCTTTGCCAAACACCAGAGGAGAAACGCTACATGTTCTGCTGCTCTTCCTTTCGTCTTCCAGGTTTTTTTTTTCTTTTCATTCTTTTTTTTGTTTGCGTGCATTCATCTTGACAATATACATAACATATTTTAACACTCTACGAATTTTATTCTAAGCTTATTTGTTTTCATTAAAAAAGAGCTGCTTTACAGCTTACAGCCGATATCTGATTTTTAGTTTAAAAAAAATTGTATTAATTATGTTTCAATAACGGCGCGCGCACTCATCCCGACGCTGCGGCGTGAGTCGGTTTCGCTCCTGTCCCGGTTGTCAGCGCGCGTGAACGCGACTCTGAATCGGTTCTTCACAGCACGGGAGCGAGTGAGTAACTTTTGACAGGCGATAGCATAAGTAACACTTTTTCAACTGAGATCCAGGAATGAAGCAGCTCTTCCTCCTGTTTAGCACAAATCCCCGAACACACACACACACACACACACACACACACACATATATTAAAGTCCATATGAGGCCACTGCCATGGCCTCTAAGCCGCTTTGATTTACACTGATATCTGTCCCTGCGCTGTAGGAGATCCCCGATTTATCCCGATTTATTTCATTTTGTTTGCTTGAAAACCATATGTGCTCCGTATCATGCCTATTATGGCAATAAAACAAGCTGAACGCAAGCTATTTAGGTTTAAAATGGCGCACAGTCCACTCCAGTAACCCTAACCGACTGTATAAATATACAGTAATAGCAGGCCTAATTATAGCTAATAAATACATCCAATATGTATTATTTATCTGCCTATTCGGATGTATTTGCTTTATATTCTTATAAAACATCAGACTATGTCCCCTTAGACGTATTAGAAATGCATCACTGGTGTCAAAAGCGCAAATGTGTGTAAAAAAAAAGTGTATATGGATATAAAAAAATAAATGAATAAATAAAATAAATAAAAAATCTAAGTAATATTCAAATACGCTAAGCTAGAAATCTAGTAGACAAAGTGATTTTGAAATCTGTATTCATGTAGACAGGGTTTTTTTTTTTTTTGCACTGCTCCAGTCCGCACTGAGCCGAAAGGGATCGCTGTAGGCGCTGTTAAAAAGCCTCTGGAGAGGAAAAGGACTGAAATTCTTAAAGAGCCAAGCAGAAGTCAACATCCAGTCAGACTGTAAAGCATATTTACTGTAGGCTGTTTCACACCCATTCCTGTCCTGATCACCACACACTGACAACGTGGCAATGAGCTTTTGAGCTATTTTAGTGAATAGCTGCTACTAAATTAATAATAATAATAATAATAATAATAATAATAATAATAATAATAATAATAAAGCGTATTTAATTAATTGAAATGCACCTTTAACTTAAGCATGCATGATATACATTTAATTTCAGGTTTTTTTTTTCCAGTGACCTTTTAAGATTCTCTCTCTCTCATATCATTTCATGCACCATGCTTAAATGGGACCTGTGCCTCCATGTCAAGGATGATAAGAGGACTAAAGCAGAAAGCTGATTTATTATTATTATTATTATTATTATTATTATTATTATTATTATTATTATTATTATTGCTGTTTTGCTCTTTCTTTATGCTCCTTTTCTTTTCTTTTCTTTTCTTTTCTCCTCTCAATCTGAACCTGATTCAGCCCCTGGAGGATTTTTTAACCCTCCATCCAACACCCCATTGGCCAATTATATTTCCAGCTCCGGTTTGAAGGACATTATAAGCGGCCAATGCCAGGTCACCTTTAGATAGCGTGCCGGTTGCCTTGGATACGCGTTCCGGTGACGTCACAGTTCATTGATAGTCTATTATCGGTGATAATTAGGCGACTTCCTCCTCTTCACCGGGAGGAGTGTGTGTTCTGTGTTCAGCTCTGAAGACGCAGGGAGAGCAGGGACCGGGGACCAGGAGCTCGCAGGCGGCTCGGAGGCTGGGAGTCAGTGAGGTAAGGAATGTGCATGCTTTAAAAAAAATGAGCTCTTAAAAAATAAATTAAAAGAAAAATAAAAGGCGCATTAAAAAAAAAACGCATCCGCCGGTAAAATTGGTCGAGTGAGCATCACTTTGAGCACTTGTTCTCTCTCTCTCTCTCTCTCTCTCAGACTTCCTGTCAAGTTCTTTCCGAGATATTGCACAGCCTTTTTTTTTTTTGACCAGACCTGTTTTGTAGGCGATGAACATAATAATAATAATAATAATAATAATAATAATAATAATAATAAATAAACTGCTCTGATATTAGTTGCTGTCTCTAACTAGACTTAATTAGTCTTTGCGATGAATGAATGAATGAATGAATGAATACAACTATTTCTTGAAAAAGAGAAATGCTGCCGTCATAGAATGCCTTTAAAAATTAATTAGTCTGTTAATAAGTATTTATGAATTAAAAAAAACATATATAACAAATAAAACTACAAGCAAAAACTAGGATCCATGACGTTATTTAAAAAGACATGTATCCGCGTGATAGTGATGGATATAACAGCTGGCCACATGTGTGTCCTGTCTCATTGCAGCATCACAAGGGCGGCGACGCAAAATATATCAACATTTTGTCTAAAAACGCGATACTCCGTGACGTTAAATAATCCATGAAAGACATTTCGGCCGAAGAGGAGCTTTTAAGGAGGTTTTAAAACGCCTCAGGCAGAAATAGTGCAAATTTTTTTTCTTTTTTTTTTTATAACTCATCACTGTGTGATTAGTCAGCAGACTGTTTGCGCCACAGATGCGGGTTAAATGAAGTTGGAAAGCGCTTTGACAGGCTTTTTTCCCCCTCCTGTGTGTGTGTGTGTGTGTGTGTGTGTGTGTGTCCGTGTAAAAGCAGAAGCAGAGCAGTCCAGCGCTCCTTCTCACTCCGAACCCGCTGTAAAGCGATTAACTCATGGCGAATAGTCTTTGATGGATTAGCTCGGGGCCTTTGGACACTTCCAAGCCAATTGAAATTCAAAACAGTCCGCCTCCTGTGCTTTAGGGAGATCCGCGCCAAATAATGGGGGCTGATTTATTTTTGACCTTGCAATTTTATTAAATGATTAAACACACGTGCGACATGAGGTTCCCAATAATAATAATAATAATAATAATAATAATAATAATAATAACCATCATCATCAACACCACCATCACCATCAGCACCACCATCATCGTCGTCGTTTAATTAACAATATTATTAATATATATGTGCCTCGTAAATATTCCTATGCTTTCTCAGAAAAAAAGGTATTAAACTGTACTAAGTGTCCTTGTCCTTGTCACCAGGGTCATGCCATCAATCAAGGGTGCATCTTTGGGCTCTTCAGTATGAAGGACACTCTCAAGTGTACCTTTAAAGCTTCACTCTTAAACATAAACAAATAAATAAATAAACATCATCACCACCACCATCATCGTCGCTTAATTAACAATATTATTTATATGTCTGTGCCCCGTAAATATTCCTAATTATGCTTTCTCAGAAAAAAAAAAAAGGTACTAAACTGTACTAAGTGTCCCTGTCCTCAGGGTCATGCCATCAATCAAGGCTGCATCTTTGGTCTCTTCAGTATGAAGGACACTCTCAAGTGTACCTTTAAAGCATCACTCTTAAAAATAAATATAATAATAATAAAACTAATAATAATAATCACCACCACTGTCGCTTAATTAACAATATTATTAATATATCTGTTCCTCGTAAATATTCCAAATTATGCTTTCTCAGAAAAAAAGGTACTAAACTGTACTAAGTGTCCTTGTCCTTGTCACCAGGGTCATACCATCAATCATGGGTGCATCTTTGGTCTCTTCAGTATGAAGGACACTCTCAAGTGTACCTTTAAAGCTTCTCTCTTAAAAATAAATTAATCAATAAATAATCACCATCACCACTACCATCATTGTTGCTTAATAAACAATATTATTAATATATCTGTGCCTCATAAATATTCCTAATTATGCTTTCTCAGAAAATGGGTACTAAACTGTACTAAGTGTACATGTCCTTGTCACCAGGGTCATACCAAAAATCAAGGGTCTATCTTTGGTCCCTTCAATTTGAAGGATACTCTCAGGTGTACCTTTAAAGCTTCACTCTTAAATAAATAAATAAATAAATAACATCACCATCATCAGGTATATTATTGCATGTCCACATTTCCAGATGCAAGATCCATATTACAGATGCCAAAGATGTACAATGACAAGGAAGCGTAAAGTTTCGTGCGATATTTCCTAGACTCAGTGCCACAGTCCTGTTTTAGGCATTTGGAATCATTGCTGTCATTTTCTCAACCCAATTCTCTTTTCATTTCAACAAATCCAGGAAGTAAGTCAACTCGCACAAGTTAATAAACACATCCTTTAAATCTGTGCACTTCCCTCATCTGCATATCCACACAAAAGCAGAGCAAAAGCACAGATTAGATCAGATCTGTTCCAACAGATTTGCTCCGCTCGAACACACCTCAGCTCATCAAGTGCTTGATAATTAGCTGCTCAGTTCAATGCGGTGGTTTAGATAAGAGGAAGCATTAAACTTCATTCACTAAAACTGGATTAGTGGATTGTCTGCTTTAAACCTCTTCAAACAAGAAGTGCTAGAAACTGGGGATCCGCTTGCTTTTTCTCCCCCCAGTCATTTAATCAAGTGTTAATGAATTTGTTCATTCTTTGCCATACTGTGCATGTTTATCGTTTCAGTCTTCAGTGCCTTGGATTTATTCAGGTCTGCTCAGGTTTCCAGGATAAAACAGACGCGAGGTGAGGTATTGTATTGCTGAGGTAGAAATGTATGTTCTCATTATGTGTATGGTTTGTAGAGTATTATTACTGTTAAAGTATGCAGAAATAATGCTTTGTGCACACTGTAATAAATTTACATGCAGTGTACAATCTGATAATAAGAACAGGAATATGTTTATTTCAGTACAATTGTGTTTTATTAGATATTATCTCGACAGTGTAAGTACTACATTAAAAGATCAAAGCTGAATGCTATAAGGCCCATGACTACCTGCCTTTTATTATTATTATTATTATTATTATTATTATTATTATTATTATTATTATTATTATTAATAAAACTCCTACCTCACATAAGCCATAACCCCTAAAGGGACAGCACAATGCTATTTTGATTAACCATTACTCAATGGACAGGTGTTAGGCTTGCTAGCAAATTTAATCCACTCCATTTCTCCTCAAAAAAAAAAAGCTTCGCCTTTTGTCTTCACCAGAAAAAGAGCTCATAGAGCAGAGATAGATAGAGATGGATGGAGGTAGATAGAGGTACATGGAGGTAGACAGAGGTAGATGGATGTAGACAGAGTTAAATGGAGGTAGCCGGAGGTAGACAGAGGTAGCTGGATGTAGACAGAGGTGGACAGAGGTATCCGGATGTAGACAGAGATAGACAGAGGTAGACAGAGGCAGATGGAGGTAGACAGAGGCAGACAGATGTAAACAGAGTTAAATGGAGTTTGGCGGAGGTAGACGGAGGTAGCCAGAGGTAGCCGGATGTAGATAGAGGTGAACAGAGGTAGCCGGACGTAGACAGAGGTAGACAAATGCAGACAGATGTAGACGGACGTAGACAGAGGTGGACGGAGGTAGACCGATGCAGACGGAGGTAGACAGATGTAGACAGAGTTAAATGGAGTTAGGCGGAGGTATGCAGAGGTAGCTGGATGTAGACAGAGGTGGACAGAGGTAGACAGAGGCAGCCGGATGTAGACAGAGGTAGACAAATGCAGACGGATGTAGACGGAGATAGACAGAGGTGGATGGAGGTAGACCAATGCAGATGGAGGTAGACAGAGGTAGACTGATGCAGACAGAGGTAGACAGAGGTAGACTGATGCAGACGGAGGTAGATGGAGGTAGACAGAGATAGACGGAGGCAGATGGAGGTAAACGGAGGTAGACAGAGGTAGATGGAGTTAGACAGAGGCAGATGGAGGTAGACGGAGGTAGACAGAGGTAGCTGGAGCTGGACTGCTTCCTCTGACTCAGGCTCCTCTTGCCCTCGCTGCATTTCCCCAGGGCCTCAGGAGGGAGGGACACTGTTAGTGGAGTTAAATGATCAGATGATGGCCCTGTTATGAGAATGGATTCAGAAATTAGAGATTTCAGACAAAGATTGCACACCTCCCCTTTCTCCTGCCAGCTGGTTAAGATTATGATTGATTTGTTTGAGATGGGCGAGAGGAAGCAGGCATCGATTTTTTAAATGATTTTTCATCTCCTTCACCCTGAAAAATATTTACAATTGTACCACAGGACCACAATTTCAGTCTCTCTCTCTCTCTCTCTCTCTCACCTTTAGAAAATTAGGAGATTGGGGCAACACAGCTGAGATGAAGACAAGAGGAATTATCAGGAATTTTATTTAGTCCATGAGATGACTGAATAAACGTGTACTGATCAAGCATAAGAAGCTAGCTAGCTCGCTAGCTAGATAGATAGATAGATAGATAGATTTACACCTAGATGAAAGAAAGAAAG
>JAPEKM010000020.1:35754230-35765103 GCA_027575975.1 Cathorops multiradiatus
GTACACAGAAAATAACGGGTTTAGGTCGCACGGATTTTGCCCGCGACTACGGGAAAACACAGCTGCGATCATAGTCGCGTGCAAATTTTCCAGATCGTACTCGGTGAAATGGGGCCCATAAGCACAAAATGAAGATTAGCCAGATCCTATACATAAATGATATTGAAATTTTGTGCTAAAAACATAATTGTAATAATTATCATATGTTCTAAGTGTTAAGGTCATGTGTGTTGTTCTGCTTTAATATAAAGTGATAGAACAGGATTTTTATTTTTTTGGGGGGTGGGGAGGATGAGGTTGGAGGTTGGAGCTCATCCCAGCCACTGTTTGCGAGCTTGAAATCCTATCAATCCTGTAGGAGGAGTAGCGATTTTGGCGAAACTGCATATGACCCGTGTCACCGCATCCATTACAGGTGGCGCCACCTGGTGAACAATTCTTTTGGAATATATGTCTAGAGTCTTCTGGGTGAGTTTCAGTGAAAATGTCCCAACATTTTATGAACAGTAGTGTTTAATGTGACGAGTCACCCCAAAATTTCAGATGCCCATAAAATGTTAAATATGACAGTTGGTGCAACCATCTGGAAAACTTTTATCCATACCAACCTGGGGAACATTCCGTACAAGTTTGATCAAAATCTGATCACTCCTGTAGGAGGAGTAGCGATTTTTGCAAAATTGCATATGACCAGTGTAGCTGCATCCATTACAGGTGGCGCCACCTGGTGAACAATTCTTGTTGGAATAGGTCTTTAGAGTCTTCTGGGTGAGTTTCAGTGAAAATGTCCTCGCATTTTATGAACAGTAGTTTTTAATGTGACGAGTCACCCAAAAAATTTCAGACAGCCATAAAATCGTAAATTTGACAGGTGGCACCACCATCTTGAGAACTTTTATGCACACCCACCAGGGGAAAATTGTATGCGAGTTTGATGGAAATCCAATAAATTTTTGTAGGAGTAGCAGTAATTTTTGTAAGCTGTGTACGGACGGATGAATGACACGTGATCGCATAAACTCATCCAGTCCTGCCCATCACCGGATGAGCTTTAAAGATAGACTGCCTTTCAGATTTTTCAAGTGTAGATCATGAAAAGAATGTTCCAGACACCCAATTATTTTTGTTTAGTGGACCGAAAGCTACTGAATTTGAATCACAGACTTCCAATTTTATAAGTTTTTTTTTTTTAAATAGAACAAATAATGAATTTAAGGCCATGTGGCCCTAAATTCTCCGCAAATTTTTCCTGCTTCACCATGGTGGGCTTTCACGCAAAGCATTGTGGGATACAAATTTGAAACAGGAGAGAAAAATGGAGGATGCGAGTGTGTGAATGAAACGTGAAAGACCGACTACAGTAACGGAAAGAAAGCGAGAAAAGACGTTATATTATATACGAAGGAAAGGAAAGGAAACGCAGGACCAAACTAATAAATATTGGCGGTCACAGTGTTGTAGTTGAGTCACTAAACCTCGGGTCCGAGTCCAGTCTCGAGTCCCCAGTGTTCAAATCCAAGTTATTAAACAAAATTTTAAGTCGAGTTCGAGAACAAGACTCCAACTACAACATGACGGTGGCTGTTGCTGCCTTTACAGTATGTGAAAGTGTCTCTGCTACTGTGTTGGACTAACGTTACTGCTCGACTGCCCCATTTTAGTTAATAGGCTACAGGTAAAAAGCTTGTTCATCGATCAGCAAGCCCCGCCCACTATCAACAGGGCAAATAACATGAGAGAGGGTTAACACTAGCTAGTTCATCGCTCAGCAAGCAAGCCCCGCCCACTATCAACAGAGCAATGAACATAGCATGTCACTTCCTTCTCTGGGTGGAGTCTCTGCAAACGATGATTGAGGGTCAAGGTTGTCCCCGTCATCTCCTTCATAGTTCTTCTACATATGGAACACATAGCAGTGCATTTTTTTCCCACTGCATGAGAACTCTGTAGAAGCAAAGCGGACAATCCTGGGGTGTTCTCTCCAGGCATTTTTGTGCCATTGATGTTGGTTTGTTCCTGAACATGATGTCTGAACAGGTAAATGTGCATTCTGTTGCACAAAATTAGTATAAAAATTAATGTAGATATAAATATCTTATGCCAAATATTATGGCATGTTACAAAAAATAAAGAAAAAATCCGAGTCATCAGTGCTCAAGTCCAAGTTAAGTCCATAAAATTAAGGCATGAGTCAGACTTCAGCACTCCAAGCCTGGTTGGTCAGCGAGCACCTCAGTGTGATCAGCTGTTCGTTTAAGGACAGAATGATGTAACTGTCAGTGCACGGTCAAAGGTAAACCTGTGCATGCGCATACACATGGACTTCCTCTGTTTGCTTGACTGCACAAAGCGAGCGATTATATTTCATGCACATTATTTGCTCGGGAATCCGTTCAGATTAAATAACTTCCCAGCCACAGAATGACCTGTTTTTTGAGAGATATTACAGAAATAAACATATATCAAAACTAGAAAAGCACTCAGAGCGCAGACCTCCACCAAGAATCCTTTTAAAAAAATCTGGGAACCAGAAGGTGATCCGGATCACCGCCAAAATTTAATGGATTGTTACTTGTGCCCAGTCACATCTCTGGAAAAAATTTCTGAGCAATCCATTCATAACTTTTTTCCATAATGTTGCTAACAGACAAACAAACAAACCAACGCTACCAAAAACATACCTCCGCCAAGGAGGTTAACAAACCAACGCTACCGAAAACACAACCTCCTTGGCGGAGGGAACAAACCAACGCTACCGAAACACAACCTCCTTGGTGGAGGGAACAAACCAACGCTACCGAAAACACAACCTCCTTGGCGGAGGTAACAAACCAACGCTACCGAAAACACAACCTCCTTGGCGGAGGTAACAAACCAACGCTACCGAAAACACAACCACCTTGGCGGAGGTAACAAACCAACGCTACCGAAAACATAACCTCCTTGGCGGAGGTAATGACCAAATTTCAGAGGGAAATAAATTTAACCGATTTTATGAAATCGAAAGGCCGTATAGCTTTAAGAGTGGAAAAACATAACATCCCATGATGGAAGTTGCCGCTTTACTCTGACTGTTACAAAGCACTGGCACTAGAGATTCCTTCCATGCAAGTCCCTGTGACCGAGTTGTTACTAGATAAACCTGTGGTTTGCTTTGGAGCCAGAACGACCATCAGAGCTGTTTAAAAAAAAATAAATAAATGAATCAACCAATCAGAACAACAGCACTGTGGTATAAATGTAGATTTTAATACATCATGCCCCATCTGAGACACGACTCATCCGACACGATTACAAACAAGCAGCATTTACGTTCCAGAACAAAAGGTATCTTTTGAGAGCACGTCCTTCATCTGTGGTGTCAGCCCATGAGAAATGAATTTGCATCCATACGAACTTGAAAGCCCTGTTTTAATAAAGGATAGGAGGGAATGGAATATGAGAAGCAACCTCAAAGGCGTATCATGGGTTTGAGAGCAACAAAGCAGTGGCTCTCGGTGCCAAAGGGGCAGTTGGGGGTGGTAGCGGTGGGGGTACTGTGTCACCCGGAGAATGCGAAATGGTGATAAACAATGCCGAATTGGGACGAAGACCCCCAGCTGGGCTATTGTGGCCTCCTGCTGGGTTCTGAATGGAAGAGAAAATGGCTAACGCAGACATTTTGCCAAAAGAGGATCAAGAAGTAGATGGAGAGCTGTGGTATAATTGCGTAGATGAAACCCAGACGTACACACTCACCTCAACTTACGATTGGGTTTTAAAGAGACTCAATCACAGATATTAGTCCAACAACAACCCCATTATAGCTGAATGTGATCCTGACTCGGGAGCAGGATGGTATGCTGTCTAATTGGATAAATTAAACCTCTCCATCTCTCTCTCTCTGTGTTTTTTAAACTGAATCTCCATTTCTTGATGCCAAACAAGCAGAACTGCACCTGAACTTAAGCCCCTCATCTCCCCTGGGCTTAATTGTAGCAGCGGTATACACAAGCTGGCCATTGTGTTTGTGTAGAGATGGGATTTGCATGCGTGTTAGACAGGATTACCCACATGGAGTCCATGCTGGGAACTTGAACCCCCTGCAGCCTGCTGTCACTTCAGTGTCTTAGCGTCTACACTATAAAGGACACAGACACCAATTTTTCGCCAATTTCTCAGGAATATTTTAGTCGCTTTGTATTCTTCGTGACTAACGCTGCTGTTTTTACTGCTGTCAGACTTATTTGTTTTGCATTTGTCATGTCCTTAATTTCAGGAAGTAGCTCAGCTTGTCTTATTTAATTAAGGACATGCCTTCTGGGCAGGAAAAATCCTCAAGGGTTATTTGGATAGGCGAGCGGCCGTGGCTTGATTACAAGGTTCAACATGAAACCGTCCGATAGAAAAACATTCAGTTGTCCGGGTTAAAGGTTATAGTTCGGCTTTAAAGGTTTCCCCAGAGGGACAACTGCAGAACACTTGATGGTTGGAGATTCGAAAGTGCTTTTCTGACATGAATTAAAAGTTCCAAAAGTGCCTTTACGACATCCTGTAAGAAAATCGAATACCGTTTTGTCATACATTTCTCAAACTTGGTTCCAGATGGACTAAACTCCAACTTATTTAGGAAATTACAACAAATAAAACCGACTGTATGCACTAGGAATGTGAGCTGACAGTGCCAAGCACAGCATCACTGCACCACCAATAATAATAATATAAAAAGTAAATAATTAATAGCCTATAAATGGTCATATATACCGTACACTCACCAGCCACTTTAATAAGAACTTGTTCTTGATTCTAGGATTCCTGTTCTTGGCTGCAGGAGTGGAACCCAATGTGTTGTTCTGCTGTTGCATGCTGAGATGCTTTTCTGCTCACCACAGTTGTAAAGTGTGATTATATGAGTTACTATATCCTTCCTGGCAAAAAAGTTCAAACTAATCTGTCCATTTCCCTCTGACCCTCTCTTATCAACAAAAGGCGTTTGTTTCCACAGAACCATCACTCACTCACTCAGTGTTTTTTTTTTTGTCTGTGCAAACTCCAGAGACTGTTGTGTGAAAAGCCCAGGAGATCAGCAGTTTCTGAAATACTCAAACCTTCATGCTCCATCTGGCTCAAACCAACACCCGTACCACAGTGAAAGAAAGTCACACTTTGAGATCACGATTTTTCCCATTCTGATGTTTGAACATGAACTGAAGCTCTTGATTTGTATCTGCATGATTTTCTGAGAACACCGGAGCAGTTGGGGATTAGGTGCCTTGCTCAAGGGCACTTCAGTCATTACTGCTGGTCCAGGGAATCGAACCAGCAACCTGTCAGTCTCAGTGAAGCTTCTCTAACCATTAGGTCCCTGCAAAATTCCTTCTGGCAGTGATGAGATTCAAAGTCACGTCTCCCGAAGAGACTGGAGCCTTAATCCACTGCCTTAGACTGTACGACTACTTTACCACACTATATACAGTGTGTATTGTTGTGAGTTTACAGCCAGAACCTAAATTTCAGGGTGGCATCTTATCAGTCCATTAAACTGATCCCACAAGAAATACAGAGACATGTCAGCAACGTCTGACTCTGTCTGTGTGTGTATTTGCCTCCTCATCGTCTGGAGTCGAGGACCTTGTTTACCTGGTCGCTTGGGTCTCCCTCAAGATGGGTGCAGAGTGTTCCTGGTCTGGTGAGTTGTGGGCAAGGGGCCCTGGGATAGCAGGTTTGAGGTGTGAAATGTGGAATGTAGGGGATATTCAACAGTGAGGTGGGAGTTCAAGATGGAATGACATGTCGTTGATTTGGTGCAAGACCTTGAAGGGTGTAGCGATGTAGCATGGCTGGAGCTTCTCACAGGTGTTCACTTCTCTCAAGTTCTTTGTGACTACCCATATCCTGTTGCCAGGGAGAAAGTCGGGAGTCTCACCTCTATATTTATCTGCATACTCCTTGTACTTGGCACTGACTGCTTCCAGACACTGGTGGACCTCCTCCCAGATAGTTTGACTTCATTGAAACCAGTCAGTCATCGATGGCCTGTACATCATCCCAGGGAAACAAGGGTGGCTGGTAGCTGAGTATGCACTGAAATGGTGTTAGCTGGGTGGCTGAGTGTTTGAGCGGGTTTTATGCATACTCGGCCCAAGGTAGGAAGCGCACCCAGTCCCGCTGGTTGTGCATGCAATATATTCTCAGGAAGCAGCCAATCTCTTGATTTGCTCTCTCCAATTGGCTGTTCGACTGGGGGTGGTAGCTGGACATGAGACTTACTGATACTCACAATCTTTCCATTAAACTTGCCCAGAATTGTGAGATAAACTGGGGACCCTGGTTACTGACTATATCTTCAAGACCTGTTGAAATAACAGCTCAGCATTTTGAGAAGCTGTGGGGATGCTGGATAAAGCGATGAGTTTCAGAGCTTTTGAGAATCAATCAATAGTTACCCTTACAGTGGTATTCCTGTGAGAGGGTGGGAGATATGTGATAAAGTCAATCACCAGATGTGACCAGGGTCTTTGAGGAAATGGTAGAGGGCATAACTTGCTGGCAAGAGTGGGGATGTTCTCAGGACCTTTGCTTGGGCGCATTCGGAGCATGAGGTGATGAACTGATTGATCTTGGACATCATGTTCTTCCACCAGTACCTTTTTCTTAGCATTTGGTGAGTAGGTCGGCTGTTGGGATGTCCAGTGGCAGGAGATGAGTGAGCCCAGGTGATGAGTCGACTGCATAGGTGGTTGGGCACATAGAGAAGACCAGGTGGGAGATGAATGGGGCACGGTCGGGGCTGAGACTTGCCTATTTCTTTGTCCAGTTCCCAGGTGATGGATTGCATGAAACAGTGTGATGGGATGATAGCTAGTGTCTTGTTGAGAAGGACTGAAAGTTCTGGATAATGCATCTGCCTTTGTGTTTTTGGATCCTGGATAGAAAGAAATTGAACCAGGTGAAGAATAATGCCCACCTGGCCTGCCTGGGGTTTAGCCTCTTGGCCTTTCAGAGATACTTGAGGTTCTTGTGGTCCGTGAGGATGACAAAGGGGTGTGTGGCTCCTTCTAACCAGTGCGGTCATTCTTCAAGGGCTAATTTAATAGCGAGGAGCTCTCTGTTCCCCACATCATAATTCCTTTCTGCTGAAGATAATTTTTTTAGAAAAAAAAGGCTATGGGGTATAGCTTCGGTTTCTCCCCAAAGCATTGTGACATGATGGCCCCTACCTCGGTGTTGGATGCGTCTACTTCCACGATGAAAAGCTTCATGGGGTCAGGGTGTTAGAGCATGGGGGCCGAGGTGAATGCAAGCTTAAGTCGCCCAAAGGCTTCCTTGGCTGCAGAGTTCCACTGTAGGTGCTTGGGGCCGTTCTTCAACAGTGTGATTAGGGGAGCTGCTAGAGAGCTGAAACCTTGAATGAACTGGCGATAAAAGTTCATGAAGCCTAGGAATCATTGGAGCTCATTTACAGACTTGGGTGTAGGCCAGGATGTGATGGCTACTACTTTGAATGAGTCCACGTATACTCCTTTGGTGCTAATGAAACATAGAGGTTGTTCTCTAACAAGTTGCTTGAGAACAGTTCTGATGTGTTCCTGGTGACTCTGGACATCTGAAGAGTAAATCAGGATATCGTCGATATAGGTGATGACATATTTGCCCAGCATGTCCCATAGCACATTGTTGATGAAGCACTGGAACACGCTGGGTGCTGAAGAAAGGCCATACAGCATGACCTGGTGGCCCGCGGTCATGCAGAAGTCCATCTTCCATTCGTCACCCCTCCTTATTCAGATCAGTTTGTATGCACTTCGTAGATCAAGCTTTGAAAATATCTTAGCAGATTGAAGCTGTTCAAGAACTGCTGGAACCAGGGGAAGAGGATAAGGATACTTTACAGTGACTTGGTTTAAGCCTCTGTAGTCAATGCAAGCCCTCAGTCCACCTCCTCATTTCTCAACAAAAAAAGAAACCAGCCAATGTGGGTGACTTGGAAGGCTGGATGAATCCCTGCTTGAGAGCCTCCTGAAGCCATTCCTCCATGGCCATCTGTTTCTTTTGGGACAAGGGGTAAATACGACCACATGGAGGAGACATACCTGGCAGTAAGTCGATTGAGTACGGCCTGTGAGGAGGTAACCAGCAGGCCTTCCCCTTACTGAAGACTTCTGCGAGGTCTAAGTAACAATCTGGAATATTGGTTATGGAGTCAGATTGGGGTCTGTCTATGGAGGTAGACGCTACTCTGATCTGAGGGAGAGAGAGGCACTTCTGGAAGCATGTGGGTGATGATTGGAAAGTTTTCTTGTTGTGCCATGAAATCAATGGATCGTGTAGCTGCAGCCAGGGATAGCCAAGGATGATATCATGATCGATGGTGGTGGTTACATAGAGTGATATGAATTACTTGTGTAAAGCTCCTATTTGAATCTGTACTGGTTGTGTGTGAGTGGTGACCAGTTCATTGCCCATGGGTCCTCCATCAATGGTCTTGATACTGAGTGCGCCGTGCAGGAGGACGGTAGGCAGGTTGAGGTTCTGCATGTTGGAACTACTGATAAAGCTCCCCTCTGACCCTGAATCAACAAAATCAGATAAGACATGAGTGGAGGACTCTACCCTGAGTCAGACTGGGATGGTAAAGGATTTAGAACTGACTTTTCTCACTGGACTTGTGGAGCTTACAGGCCTCTCTGTTGGGGTCTCTCGGGCTGCTCATATGGGACATTGCCGGATGCTATGCTCAGGGCTCCCACAGTAGAAACATAACCCCTCCTTGCACCACCTAGCATGTTCAACATGGGTTAGATGGGTGTGTGAGACCTCCATGGGTGAGCCATCCTCCATAGACTGGGCAGATTTGGTAATGAAGTGGATTAACAATTCATTGAGTCAAATAACTAAGTCAGTGAGGAAGTCCAGAGTGAGGTTCTCATCTCTATAAGCCAGCTCACTAATGATCTCTGGATGTAGGCCTTGTCGAAAGGCCACTTTCAGTGCCGGATCGTTCCACCTACAGGCAGCTGCTAGTGTCCTGAATTCCAAGGCATATTCAGCAACACTTCTGGAGCCCTGGGAACTGGTGAGAAAACTCTCTCCAACCTCTATCCCTTCTGTTCTGGTTCATGATCAAACACCCTTTTAAACATGGTGAGGAATTGTTCATAGGACTTGGTTTGCTTGTGCCCCTGATTCCAAACTGCAGTGGCCCGAGAGAAAAGATATAAATTTTGCCATCTTGTGCTCCTCTGGTAAATGCGGCATGGTGGAAAAATACATAGAACATCGCAGTAAAAATCCCTTACATGCGATGATGTCTCCAGTAAACTTCTCTGGACAGGGGAGTCAAAGTGCTGGGCTAGGAGGAGGCTCAGATCATGCTAGGAAGGCCTGGGATATCACAAACGTGAGCTGCATCATCCGAGTGTTAAGGTTGGTGAGCATCTGCTAATGTTCTCCTAGCAAACGCCCCTGTGCATTTAGAGCAGTCTGTTTAGGACCCTCCGCTACATCCATTATGGTGAAGTATCCTGTGAGAGTGCAAGCACTTACTGATATATGCATGGAGGAAGCAGATCAGCAGATGGTCAACAAAGCCAAAACGAGTGAGTGAAATCGTTGTCAGTAAACTAGCAAGGGTCAGGCGATCGGTGAACAACGTGATGTGGAAAAGACAAAGAGTGAAAACGGAGAGGAAATAGCAAAAGGTCAGGAAACACTAGAGACAGTCAGAAAAGATCCAAGGCTCAGTATGTACTGAAATGGCCGGACGATACTTCACACTGGAGTGGTGTGAATGAACGGCTTAAATAGTGGAAGCAGTGATTAGGGAAATGTGTGACGGCTGTAGTTCAGTAGGCTGGGGACAGAGGGCGCTGTGTGTCATGGGAGTTGTAGTCCTGAGTGTTTGTCGTCTGCTTCTTTACACCGGGATTACTGACAGATGAGTCGAGTCAGGGCAGTGATTTAATTGACAAATTCGATTTCACCATTGCTGCGACAAGAATACAAACAAACAACTTGGAAAAATAATATCTTGAAAACAAAATATAATACAATGAATATGCTGCCTGGTATGAAAACCCGGGATAAAAACCCAGTGGGATTAAAAACTCCTGGGAACGTACTCCTTATTCGAATGCAGCACATGCAGCTCCGAGGATTAAAGCTTTGACTTTGAAAAGATGATAGAGGCTTTATTAAAAAAAAAAAGTGCAATTGAGGAAATATTTAAAACACTCAGCATTATCAACATACGAATATTAAGAAAGTATGTTATGAAGCTAGAAAGACCATTGAAGAGTTTTCTCGAGTTAGAGGTTGTTTGTCAAAGATCAACTTTTTTTTAAGAATTGTGCACGTTTCGCATGAAGGTCTCAGTTCCGTATTGCATGCTTATCAAAATGAATAACGCATGAAATACAGTATGTTGAGACAGAATTAACTCATCAGAAAACAACTCGATGGGTTTCTCACGACTCAGCTGTTGGGTTTCCTGTGGTGGAGGCACGCCCAGGACCAAAACCATCAGGAAACAACTCCATGGGTTTCTTTATGTATCCACACTCTATGCCTATGGAGCGCCGCTAGAAATGTAATTCGAAGTCTGGGGCTTGTGAGTGAGGTTACGCGTGATGTAAAGGGTTATGGGAATCTGTCTTGTGTATGTGAGCATGTGGTGACATGATCAGGGCTCGAAATTCGCGGTGGTCCGGTCACCCGAGGCGACTTAATTTTTCATTTGGCAAGTAATTCTTGTCACTATCCAGCCCGGCTGGCGAGTTGAAAATAAATATATATGAAGCGAAGATTCAGACACACCGTCAGCTAAAGCCGCCACATATTAAGCGTGTGCTGTGTCTGTGTTAATCGATGTGTTTATCGGCAGGACGGTCAGGCT
>JAPEKM010000021.1:185821-198163 GCA_027575975.1 Cathorops multiradiatus
CATAAACGCAAAACTGGTTCGTGACCACGCCCAAGCGACTTTTGAGGCGCGCAGTTGCTGAAGTATAATCTGCCCTTAAGGGGGGGAAAAAAAAATCAAGGCCAAACAATATAGGTGAAGAGAGATTTATTTTAAAGCAGTGAAATGTTATAATCTTCACCAGTTTGTTGCTGGTGTTCCCTTAAGTGATTTAAATTGGAACTTTTTAAAAAATATATTATTCTTCAAATCAGGTTTTGTCTAAAATATGTGCGCACTTGCATGATTACTAAAACAAAATTGACAATACTAGATTTTTTTAAAACTTTTTTTTTTCAGTTGGAACAATTTGTAGCAAATGGTGTCTTTTAAAAAAAAAACCTCAAAGATCTTCATAAATCCATCGGGAATCAGTGTGTTGGGAAATTCCTTTTGTATGTCTTTGTAATTATCAACAGGAATGAACGTTCCTGTTCAAATCTCATTTCAGATCTGAATATCTTGTTTACACTCTAGTTCATATGGTTCATAAGTTTTATAACCAGTAGGTCAGAATGAGACACACAGGGTCAATGTATTGTGCGTTTTGAGATGCTTTTTTTGCTCACCATGGGTGTGAAGAGTGATTTATATGAATTAATATAGCTTGCTGTTGGTCTGGTAATTTTTCTCCATCTCTCATCAGCGGTGTGTCTCCACGTGCAGGACTGCTGCTCAGTTGGGTGTGAAAATCGCTAGAGTTCAGCGGCTTTGGAAATGTGCAAAGCAACAGTCTGGCACTGGCAACTAAAATCATTGAGATCAAGACATGTCTACAGTTTATCTTAAAAAAAAAAAACCCAAAAAACTTAATTCTACCTGTAATGTCTTGACAAATAATTGTAGAAGAAATGTATTTAATACTGAACATCTGTTCAGTACAGTGCTTTTCCATAATGAAATTAATATTTAAATGTTTTAAATTTAGTATTTATAACATAGTTAATTGTCCGTAACTAACTTAATGACTGACATTCAGGTGATAAATGATGTTTTGTTATACAGCCCCCCCAAGCAAGACCGAGATTTCAGCCAGCAGCTCAGCTCTCCACCTGTTTGCTTATTTTTGGTGTAAATGAACTGTGTTTTGTGCTGAAGCCTGCAGATGGTGTTGAAAGGGTGTGGTTCCACCAGGAGGAAGTCTGATTGGCTATCTGCATTTTGCACATTGAGTAAGCAGTTCCTTCCTTCTCTGGCTGCTGTTTCTCCTGGAGTTAGCAGGGGGCAGATGTGTTTCATGCTAGTGTGGACCTGCTCCTTACACTCATCACTTTCTCACCTGGTGTTGAGTTAAACAGAATAAAAACATCGAGCTGTCGGACCTGTGAGTGACCCCTGCACTGTTACAAGGCTTACTGGGAAAAACTTGAATACACAAACAGCGCTGAAACACGGAGACTTCCTGTCATTCTCTGCCATCATCCAGCTGAACTTCCTGCACTCATTTCCTGTTATAAGCCTCCTGTGGGGGTGGGGGGTGATTTTTCAGGAGTATCTTTCTGGGGTAATTATGTCACATGCTCAGCATTCATTCAGCAGGGTTAAGAGTGCATCTGCTCAGAGAAATCGGCATGTGGAGTGATGAGCCGATGAGGCAGACCTTCATCTTGCACACTGAAAGCTGTTTCTGGAAACTTACTTCTGGAGGAGGTTTCTGTCAGAGATGAAGAATGAATGCTATGTATACAAATCCTGAAATACTGGTTATAGATGTGCATGCTTGTTCTTGCCTGACATCTTGCAGCTGAATGTATAAACTGTGCTGTCTTGACAGCTTATGATAATTTTCCCGAAATCTAGAAATGTCGGTTCAGATCAGAGCCATCACAGGAGTGTACAAAAATACACAGGAGTGCACAAAAATATTCATTAATGACATTAGCTAACCGGTGAACGCTTCAGTGTGCTGCACAGTACTGAAAACTGACCAGGCTGAAAACAGTAACAGCCTGGTCATATAGCCAGTTCTGGAGTCCACACATTAGTTCCTGACTTGGATGGAATGCTGAAGCATACTTGATGTGAAAGTGATATTAGTCTGTCTTCCAAGAGTAAAATGTTAGCATTTTGATACAAACGGATGTCATATGGAGACTTTCAAACATTGGGCAACTTCATAAATGTCATCTTTGCATTGTGTTAATGATATCTTAAATAAATAAATACATTTGTGTATGTATAGTGTGTGGATGGATATTACATGGTTGTATGAAAGATATGAAGTTTATGTTCAAGTGGTCAGTGTATATATGACAAGTGAAAATATTTTCAACACGAGAAGATAAACTTCATATCTTCACACCACCGTGTAATGTTTTTATATTATATGGACACATCCACAAAGAAATACTCAAGTTATCTTAATAAAAATTGTAATTTTGAACTGGTTTGCCATTTTGGCAACGTGCATGTAGTCGGCGGGAAAACACTGGGAGTGACGAGTTATTCCAAAAAATTTAGTCGTACATGAGCTGATGGCTGACGAGGCATGTAGCACCAAGTTGGCTATAAGCCATGTATGACAAGATTGAGTGAAATAACTTTTATTCTATCCGCATTCACTGGATTTTGAGACATGGGTCTTTTTTGTGGGCCATCGATCTTCTATTGCTTATCCGGATCCGGGTCGCAGGGGTAGTAGCCTAAGCAGAGCAGCCCAGGCTTCCCTCTCCCTGGCCACATCCACCAGCTCTTCCAGGGAAATACCGAGGTGTTCCCGGGCCAGCCGAGAGATGTAATCTCTCCAGCATGTCCTGGGGGCATCCTAACAAGGTGCCCGAACCACCTCAACTGACAACCTTTCGATGTGGAGGAGCAGCGGTTCTACTGAATGACCAAGCTTCTCACCCTGTCTCTAAGGGAAAGCCTAGCCACCCTGCGAAGAAAACTCATTTCTACCGCTTGTATTCGCAATCTCATTCTATGGGTCAATACCCATAGCTTGTGACCATAGGTGAGAGTGGGAACGTAGATGGACCAGTTAATTGAGAGCTTTGCCTTTTGGCTCAGCTCTCTCTTTACCATTACAGCCCGGTTTAGTGTCTGCATCACTACTGACACTGCCCCGATCCTTCTGTCCAACTCCCGCTCCCCCTTCCCTCACTTGTGAACAATACTCAGAGATATTTAAACTCCTTTACTTTAGGTAGCAGGCGCCCCCCCTTTCACCTAGAGTAGGCACGCCACCTGTTTCCGGCTGAGTGGAGGTGCTGAGCCTCATCCCAGCCGCTTCGCACTCTGCTGCAAACCGTCCCAGTGCATGCTGTAAGTCACAGATTGATGAAGCCAACAGGACCACATCTGCAAAAAGCAGAGACGTGATCCTGGTGTCACCAAACCAGACACCCTCCATCCCTTGGCTGCACCTAGAAATTCTGTCTATAAAAGTTATGAACAGAACCAGTGATAAAGGACACCCCTGGCGAAGTCCAACATGCACCGGGAACGAGTCCGACTTGCTGCCGGCAAAGCGAACCAAACTCCTCCGGTCACCACCACAGTCTTAATCCTTCTCCAGGTCCACAAAACACATGTAGACCGATTGGGTAAACTCCCATGCACCCTCCAGTACCCTTGCAAGGGTAAAGAGCTGGTCCAGTGTTCCACGACCAGGATGAAAACCACATTGTTCCTCCTGAATCTGAGGTTTGACTATCGACCGGACTCTCCTCTCCAGCACCCTAGCATAGGCTTTCCCAAGGAGGTTGAGAAGTGTGATCCCCCTATTGTTTTAACACACTCTCCAGTCCCCCTTTTTAAAAAAGGGGACCACCACCCCAATCTGCCAATCCAGAAGCACTGTCCCCAACCTCCACGCAATGTTGAAGAGGCGTGTCAGCCAAGATGGCCCAACAACATCCAGTGCCTTCGGGAACTCAGGACGAATCTCATCCACCCCCAGAACCTGGCCACTGAGGAGCTTTTTAACCACCTCGGCAACCTCAGCCCCTGTGATGAGCAAGTCCTCCCAAGCACCCTCAGACTCTGTTGTCCCTCCCTGGACAACATGAAGGTGGTATTGAGGGGATCCTGAAAGTATTCATTCCATTGTCGGATAATGTCCCCAGTTGAGGTCAACAGCACGCCATCTTCGCTATAAACAGTAGGGAAAGAACACTGCTTCCCCTTCCTGAGCTGCCGGATGGTTTGCCAGAATCTCTTTGAGGCCGACTGAAAGTCACTTTCCATTGCCTCACCAAACTCTTCCCACACCCAAGTTTTTGCTTCAGTGACTGCCAGAGCCACGTCCCACTTGGCCCGTTGGTATCTGTCAGCTGCCTCTGGAGACCCACAGGCTAAGCAAGCCCAATAGGACTCCTTCTTCAGCTTGACGGCTCCCCTCACTGCAGGTGTCCACCACCAGGTTCAGTGATTACCGCCACAACAGGCACCAACAACCTTGCAGCCACAGGTCTGCACAGCCATCTCAGCAATGGAGAAGCAGAACACGGTCCACTCAGACTCAATGTCCCCATCCTCCCCTGGTATGCAGTTGAAGCTCTGCTGGATGTGGCAATTGAAGATCTGACAGACAGGAGCCTCCGTCAGACATTCCCAGCATATCCTCACTACTCGTTTGGGCCTACCAGGTCTGTCTGGCCTTCTCCCCCGCCATCTGATCCAGCTTGCCACCAGGTAGTGGTCAGTTGACAGCTCTGCTCCTCTCTTCACCCAAGTGTCCAAGACATACGGTCGTAGATCAGATGAAATGACTACAAAGTCAATCATCGATCTACAGCCTAGGGTGTCCTTGTGCCACATGCACTTATGGACACCCTTATGCTCAAACATGGTGTTTTTAATGGCCAAACCATGCATGGCACAGAAGTCCAACAACTGAACATCACTCGGGTTAAGATAGGGCAGGCAATTCCTCCCAATCACACCCCTCCAGATCTCATCATCATTGCCCACGTGAGCGTTGAGGTCCCCCAGTAAAACAATGGAGTCCCCTTGTGGTGCACTGTCTAGCACCCCACTCAAGGACTCCAAGAAGGCTGGGTACTCTGAACTACTATTTGGCACATAAGTACAAATGACAGTCAGAGACTGTTCCCCGACCCAAAGGTGCAGGGAAACGACCCTCTCATTCAGTGGGGAGAACTCCGATGTTAGCGCTCTGAGCTGGGGGACTACCAATAGCCCCAACCCTGCCAGGTACCGCTCACCCTTGGCAACTCCAGCATAGAAGAGAGTCCGACCCCTCTCCAGGAAATTGGTTCCAGAGCCCAAGCTATGCATAGAGGTGAGCCCAACTATATCTAGTCAGTACCGCTTAACCTCATGCACAAGCTCAGGCTCCTTTCCCACCAGAAAAGTGGCATTCCATGTCCCAAAAGCCAGTTTTGTCAGCCAGGGATCAGTATGCCACGGCCTCTGCCTTTGGCTGCCACTCGATCCACAGTGCACCAAACCCTTACGGCACTTCCTGTGGGTGGTGGGTCCACAGGCATAGGCCTGGCCACCAGGCGTTCGCTGATGAGCCCCTCCCCCAGGCCTGGCTCCAGGGTGGGGCCCCGGTATCCCTGGTCCAGGCGAGGGTACTCAGATACCTGTTTCTCCTTTCATAAGGGTCATTGTCTGATCTCTCATCTAGGACCTGTTTGCCTTGGGAGACCCTACCAGGGGCAAATGCCCTGACAACATAGCTCCTAGAATCCCTGAGGCACTCAAACCCCTCCACCATGTTAAGGTGGCAATTCAAGGAGGGGCTGATGAGTCACAAAACAAATCCTTCAGTGAACAGATGATGATGAACATAAAATGTTTTTTTATAACTGTGCTGTAATTAATGTTTCTGTTTCCTGCAGTGTTTGGTTCTGTCAGAGTCAGGACCAGCGCAGCGAGGTGACAGGTGGTCATTCTGCAGGAACAAGAACACTCCACTACAACATCTCATTTTATTTAAAGTTCAGTATTTGTACAATGTTCAGAAGTGGTCACTAAACCCTGCCGATGTGTCCAAGAGCCACTAAGAACATTGTACCTTCATCAACCTTCATCATCATCATCATCATCATCATCATCACCTCAGAGCTCACAGCACTCTGAAAGATCTCACTCACATTCTTCACCACACTGAGGAGGAGCTGCGAAACTAAACCTTTATCAGTGTGAACTCTGACAGAGAAGTATGGAGTACTATCGCAGTCGAAATAAAAATAAACAAATATGCTTATGGTATTTATAATAAAATAAGAAATGCAGCAATAAATATATAAATGAGTCAGTAATAATACTGAGATCATTACAATTAAAATTGTTTCATTATTCTCATTTTCACAAATATCACCATCACATTTCTGTTTATTTTTATTTCCTAATTACAGGTTTCATTACAAAACTGATTTTATTATTTTTTTTAAAGACTACTTTTACTGAATAACCATTTATTTCATTCTGTTGTAATCTGTCAGTCGACACCAGCAGGCAGAGTTAGAGAAGATCACTGGCTGTTCACACATTCAGGCCAAAACTACAGCGCCGAACGCAATCGTCACATAAACCACGTTCTTTTCAGGTTGAAGCTTTAAAACCTGCTTTATTGCGGGACTGAGAGAATATTTTTGAACTCCATCACCACGACCCAAAGACTGCCGAAGCCCTTCTGAAGGAACGGATACAGGAACTGAACCACACAGTTCATTACATCACAAGGTCTGTTTGATATAATAATAATAATAATAATAATAATAATAATAATAATAATAAATTATTGGATGAGGCTGAACAAAACAGCATGATTTCTAGGTGGCGAGCAGCAATTATTTGTCGATGCTGAGGGCAGATACGAACAAATCATGATATTTTGTGAAAACTGAGTTCAATCATTTTTATCATTCAAATTATTTTTTTAAAATACAGATTATAAAGTTTGCATGACAAGTCAAATGATAAAGAAATTGAGCGATGTTGGCAAAAGTGTGAAGTCACCGCGCATGAGCAGAGCGTTATTTGTAGACAGATATTTACAGTTCCCTCAGCCAATCAAAATGGAGTAAAATTAATTTAAATGATAAATATAATTATTGGGGCAATGTACTACACACACACACACACACACACACACACACACACACACACTTTCTCTTTCTTAAATGCAGATAGGAAGTTATGATCAATATAATATTAATTTTTAGTGTTTGTTTCAGATTTTTTAGTATTTCAGGTTCAGAATGCTAATCTGGCTTCATGCCAGTTTCCTCCAAATTCCAAACACGGGAAACAGCTCTATCCTTTTCATAAACACACACACACACACACACACACACACACCTGGCATATGGTTCTGTTATCTGACCTTTTGTGTAGTTTGTATTTTTGAAGTGTGTGTGTGTGTGTGTGTGTGTGTGTGTAATCTATCAGCTTCAGTTTCTTTATGTGGACATAATAAAAGATGTATATAGTGATTCCTTCTTATAAGTAATCTGTGGAAAAGTCTCACCGGACCAATCTCACTTGAAATAGGAATCAAAGCTGGCTGTCCATGGAGTGCCGTAAATTTCATCATTGCAATAAATCAATGGCTAAAATGGCTCTGTGCGCGCTCCACCCCGAGTCCTGTCGCCTAACCCAGTCCAGGGCTATGCTGATGATGTGGTTGTCGCATCTCGAGATGAAGGCATGATTAAAAACGTTGTCATGCATGGATAAACTCCTGCGTGGTCTGGCCGACAAGTAAAGCGCAGTAAGCGTGCAGTTTTCTGTGAGAGGACGAGTGGCGGCAATCGCTGGTATAGATCAAAGGCTGACCAGCCCCTCTCTTTTAACATCTTAGACCAACCCCTCAGAGTGTACGCCAGACACGAGACCTATAATCATCTGGGCCATAAATTTAACATCGCTGGAGAATGGAATCAACCAGTCAATGACACGGCACACCAGTTTATGACCAGACTGGACCTCACTGACGCGGCACGTCTTCATGTGATTTTTAAACTGCAAGCAATACGAGACATAGCTTTTTCTAAAATCCAACATCTTTTTGCGAATGTTCATATCCCACAAAAAGCGTTGTGTGAAATGGACAATAAAACCATCCAGGTGATTAGGAAACTGCTTTGTCTCAATACACACTCCACAAGATGTTTTATTTTTCAGAAAAGACAGGACGGGGGGCTTGGAGTTCCAAACTGCATGTGGGAGTACACGGCCACAAGACAGTCTCACCTCACCAACATGTTGCATTGTGATGATACCAGCGTGAGGCAGATGGCTAGAGCATCCTTACTGCTGGACTTTAAAAAATGGAAGGTGCTACACACATGCGGTGGGGAGGACAGCTTCCTGGGCTGTAAAAGGAAAGCCAGTGAGAAGCTGGATGGACGGGCACAGGGATCCGGTGCGTCATCAGACTGGCCAGAGTTAAATGACCTGTGCAGGAGGACAGGTACTGAACTAAAGTGGACCTCCCACTTCCAGCCTGTGGAGGTCTCTGATGCAGTGGTGGAGGACCCACTTGTTACTGTGGAAGCCAAGCTGTATCATAACAACATTGTTCACCTGCTCCAACCTACAACATCAAGGCAGACTCTCCAGACTATTCAAAGAGCCCAAAATATGGAGTATTGGTCGAATTTAAAACTCCAAGGAAAGTTAGCAAAACTGCCCAGCGCGGGCCACTCTGTGTCTCACACCATCGATAGCAATGCACCATCAGTGAGGAGATTCTTACTTTCTGTGTAAAAGCACATCTGCAGGTTCTCCCCATAAAATACAACTTATCACTCTGGTTTCCCTCCTTCCATTCGCCCCTCTGTATGCCGCATGACCCCCCTCAACACCACGAGTCAGTCGCCCATATCACGGACGGCTGTCCATCATTTAAAGGATTATACACTGCCAGACACGGCAGACTTGTGGACCTCGTTGCGGCTCAGTTGGCAAAGTACTGTTCAATCTCAGCAATTATAGGGAGTAGGTTTCTTTGGAAAGGAAGATGTTTTCTATGTCCATGAAGTTGTAAAATCCATAGCAATGTGCTGCATTGTCTTAATCTGTCGGATCATTCAGAAAATTTGATTCCTAAATGAAATTTAACTTGTAATGCGGGATCAAATAAAGTATATAAAATGTGTGAAATCTATTAGCTTCAGTTTCTCCTCCAAACACATTTTAGGGAAAAGTGCCGTGTTTGTTGCCCCTCAGACCGAGGCAGAGAGTGGAACATGACCGCTGACCCACACTTCACAACATTCTGTGCATTTTTATTACAACAGATCATCTGATGTGGAGATAAAAATGAAATTGATGTTTTTTTTTCTTTGCAATGCAGGAAATGTATACCAGCTGCTGCTGCACCTGAGCGTTCTCACAAAACTACAAGTTCTACAAATCTTGAAAATAGCATCAGCTGATAAATTTTGTCTATTTATTTGATCAGCTAAAGAAGGAAAGAATCACATTTCAGAGTTCACTGAGGTCCACCATGCTGTTCCGTCTCTCTGGAAGCGAGCGGAGCTTCACCTCACACTTTACTCGCAGGTCGCACACAGCAAATTTCTCAGTGTTGAATTAACACTTTCAGAGTTCATTTGTGTCCAATTGGACCCATATAAACACTCTGGGTGTTAATTCAACACTGGGGATTTTGCTGTGCAGAGAGGGCAAAATCTAACATGTTGTACTCATATTTTTAATATGAAATGCCATGTTTTTGACAGATGTAAAACTTTGGAATTTCACCCTCTCTGGTAGAAAAATGCCACTGCAAGTGACTTACAGAAGAACATCCATCCATCATCTGTAGCCACTTATCCTGTTCTACAGGGTTGCAGGCAAGCTGAAGCCTATCCCAGCTGACGATAGGCAAGAGGCAGGGTACACCCTGGACAAGTCGCCAGGTTATCGTAGGGCTGACACAGAGACAAACAACCATTCACACTCACACCTATGGTCAATTTAGAGCCACCAATTAACCTCACCTGCATGTCTTTAGACTGTGGGGGAAACTGGAGCACCTTTAAGAAACTCACACAGACACAAGGAGAACATGCAAACTCCACACAGAAAGGCCCTCACTGGCTGTGAACCTAGGACCTTCTTGCTGTGAGGCGACAGTGCTAACCACTACACCACTATGCCGCCCCAGAAGAACATGTGAATTTAATTCAAACACAAAAGAAAAAGAAATAAAGATTTTCCTAAAATAGCATAGCATGACACAGTGGGCTCATGAATATTGTGCTGAACCATAAACCACAAATCTAATTATAATTGAACACAGTTCACTGTCATCTGTTTTGCATGTATGATGTTGTTGGTAGAAGGAATCCAGCCACTGGGCTTTCACAAGCCAGTGCATTCGTAGTGCCAGTTCCAAGCCTGGATAGATTGGGAAGGGTTGTACCAGGAAGGGAATCTGGTGTAAAACTGGTGCCAAATCTAATATGCAGATCATTAATTGGATTTTCATACCAGATCAATCGGACAGGATGAGGTGGAAACAGATGATCCGCTGTGGTGATCAGGAGTCGAAAGAAGAAGAAGAAGAAGAAGAAGAAGAAGAAGAAGAAGAAGTTGTTCTTGGTATAAACATGTTATCTGATGCTTTCTACTTCATAAATAAAGATATGATTAAACTCCTCATCTTTGATTCATATTTCCAAGAACTGTAGAAATTTTCTACAGTCTTGGGAACTTTCAAACACCATGATGGGCCCTCGTTCCCAAAAACAGTTTGTGCTGAAATCTCACCCTTGCCTCAGTGGTTAATCTGACCTTTTCCCTAAAGCTGCTGTTGTAATTAAGCATAAAGACTATCCTGTGTTCATTCCAGGAGTCTTAGTCCCAAGCTGCTCATACTGAACATCCTGGAAATGTACAACAATAAATGTTTCCCGTTCAGTTAATGTTTGGAAGTAAATCCCATTCAGGAAGCTAATAACCGTTAATTATCTTATGAACCTAGTTATTAGCTCAAAAGACCGATAGCTTATGCCATCATGTGTCGTCCCTCGTCCGTCTGGCGTTGTCCACATTTCATGAAAATCGCTTCTTCTCTCTCAATTCTTCACCAATTTTTATTCTTTTTGTCAGGATGGTAGGTCTGGCTGGGCTGCATATAGCTTCTACCCAAATTTGCATAATTGTAATTACTAATGAAGATATGGAGTAATTAAGCCCTAATAAGCAGTTTTCACACAAATCACTTCTTCTCCCACAATTCTTCACCAATTTTGATTCTTTCTTGAATGAAGGTAAGGGTATCTAGGGTGCACATAACCTCTACCTAGATTTGCTTAATTACAGTTATAAATGAGGTTGTGGACTAATTTAGCCTTAATGAGCAGTTCAACAAAAATTGCTTCTTCTCAGCCAATTCCTTGCCATTTTGGATTCTTTTTGATGAATATGTTGGTATTCCTAGGGTGTACATAGCTTCTATATATAGCTTGTATATAGTGCATTTATTATATATTTATTTATGCATTTATTGCATGAGTTGGCACACTTTAGATAATTCCTTCTGGACTAGACGGGGCCGGAGTGTGCTATGCTCTCATTGATGGTTTCATTTATGAATTAGATTAGATTAGATTAGATAAAACTTTATTGATCCCTTTGGGAGGGTTCCCTCAGGGAAATTAAGAAATAGGAATTAAACTAATTTCCTCCATCATACAGGACATTTTCCATTAAGGAGCAACAAAATCATCTATCTCTCACCTACCAGGGCTTTCCCAGCTGACTTTGGGTGAGATGCAGGGTACACTCTGGGCAGGTCACAACAAAACCAGCTTCATTAAAACATAACGGTGCATTTAGATGGGGTCATGAGATTGCAGTCAACGCTGAATGGAATTACAGTTACAGTGTCATTTTCTTATTCATGTCCAAACACTTCTGAGAGAAATGTTCAGATCCTGAAGGTCTTCTTTTCTCAACGATTTTGCCATTATATTGTTTGTAAAAAAGACTCGAGGCTGACATATAATTAGCTAATTTTGTCCATATTTCCCAGTTGCCTAGCAACAGAGTTCTTATGACTTTAACTTCTAGTATCATTGGTAAACAATAACGTCTTATGTGAAAAGAGCGAATTCACATGTTACATTTAAACACACCGTCTCATTTCATTTTGCACCAGGGTTTGGATTCCACCTATGAAATTCATGCTGCTCTCAAAGTTTAGTCTTGCTTTGTGTTTCTAGCTGTGACACACACACACACACACACACACACACACACACACACACACACACACACACACGAAAGACTGTTCATTAGGTGATCAACAGACTTAAGTGTGTGATAGATAGATAGATAGATAGATAGATAGATAGATAGATAGATAGATAGATAGATAGATAGATAGATAGATAG
>JAPEKM010000021.1:1699911-1710895 GCA_027575975.1 Cathorops multiradiatus
CGAGTTGTGGTTTCACAAGGAGTGCATGGAATTTAAAAAAAACTATCTGGACACATTTCTAACACCCTGGTTGACTCAGAAATGAGGCCCTGTGTCCAAAAAACCGGAGTGTTGCTTTAACACCTCACATCACCACAACCCCCTTTTCTTGCCTCATCTTAGTGGGAGCAATGAGTTTATTTTTCCTCACATTGCCCCCCCGAAGAACTCTGGCGTGCCCTAGGGGAGGCGCACCCCACACTTTGAAAAGCCCAGCTCTACAGTAAACAGCGTGTTAATAATGAAAGAAAGTAAAGTTTTTTTTTTCCACCTCTGTACAGATCATCACTAAATCAAGTTTTAAAAGATGTTCTCGGACGTGTGAGGTCAATTCCTGTGCTCATAAATATTCATTAGTAAAAGGAGAAAGAATGTAGCAAATCTACAAACATGGACGTCTCAGATGTCATCAGGAAATTTCAGATGAAGGTGTCAGTGGAATTTGATGTAAACCGCAGATTTATTTATTTATTTTTCTCTCTCTTCCCGTGCAGGTGAGAAGCCGCACCAGTGCAGCATCTGCTGGCGCTCGTTCTCCCTGAAGGATTACTTGATCAAGCACATGGTGACCCACACGGGCGTGCGCGCCTACCAGTGCAGCATCTGCAACAAGCGCTTCACGCAGAAGAGCTCACTCAACGTGCACATGCGCCTGCACCGCGGCGAGAAGTCCTACGAGTGCTACATCTGCAAGAAGAAGTTCTCCCACAAGACCCTGCTGGAGAGGCACATGGCGCTGCACAGCACCACGCCCGGGGTCACCGGGGTCGTCACTGGGGTAACCGGGGTCGTCACCGGGGTCGTCACCGGGGTCTCCGGCACCAACCCAGCAGGCCCCGCCTCCATCCCGGTGCAGATGGCCGTCCCTGAACCCGGCCCCGGAGTCGTGGCTCTGGCCATGCCGGTGGGAGGAGGTGGAGCTGGGGGAGGAGTCAGTGGAACCGGAGTGGGCGTGGCCTCAGAGGCGAGCTGCCAGGAAGCGACGACCTACATGTGCTCCGTGTGCCCGGTCAAGTTCGACCAAATCGAGCACTTCAACGACCACATGCGCAAACACGTCTCCGACGGATAAGTACGGAATAAAAAAATATATCGAGAAAAAGTTTTTAAAAAAAACTTTTTAAACAACAACAACAAAAATAAGAATGAAAAGAAAAATAATGGCACTAGATTTTTTTGTTTGTTTGTTTTCCCTAAAATTGGGGGCATGAAGAGTAATGAGTATAGACACTGGCACATTGAGTTGAGTTTTCCCAGAAAACAAAAAGGTTTTTTTTTTTTTTGGCATTTTATGTCGTTATTCTTAAATAATTAAAAACCATAGATGGTGGCCTTAAGGCTGTGTAGTTGGAGAATGATCCACTGGCTGGATCCAAACTACTGGCCTCTAAATGTATGATTTCCTTACTGATTTATGTGTTGAACACTACCGAAAGGCCTGCGAAAGATACACCACACACACACATGTATACACACCACACGCGCACGCACGCACACATACACACACAAACTACTTATACACTTACGTACCGTAGAGTGAGTCGTATTGTGCGTGTGTGTGGCCGTGTGTGTGTATGTGTGTGTTTAAAACCGTGAAATTTTTAACCGTTTTCCCATGTAGACCGTACTGGATGCCAATGGCGTCCTGATTACTGTGGTAAACCTTTAAAAAAAACAAAAACAGCAGCAGCAGCAGTATCTGGCTCGGATTGGTTGAAGAGTGAGGACGGTCACATGTTTGCCTTTTTTACGTCAGATCAGAAATCGACACTGGGTTTTATTTATTAATTAAACGGATTAAACGATGTGCTGTGGAAGTCGATCCGAGCCGTCGTGAGGAAAAGAACATTAAACACCCTTTATGATGATTTTTTTATTAACGTATCCGTATCCTCCCCGTTCCCACTTCCCCTGTGGTTCCCTTTAGAGTCGAGTTTACAGAACGAGGGTCCGGGGTTGATTTCGTTTGTCAGTATTTGAGCTTTGAGAATCCATTTTGCGAACACTGCCACTGTAAAGACTGTTATTTGACCTTTTCCTAAACAAGAAAAAAAACAAGAAAATGGATTAAAAGAAAGAAAGAAGCCCAGGAACAACAGAGGGTTCTCTTTTTTTTTTTCTTTTTTTTTTTTTAATTCAGAGTGTCATCTTTCTCATCGCTCCATGATTGAAAAATAAATAAAAAACAACTCCGGCACGCAGACGCCAGCAGGCCGGGTGTTAGCGTCTGCGCCACACACTCCCGCGTTCAGACTGTTACACCCCGACGCAGCGTGCTGAAGCTTTTCTCACGATTCTCACTACTCCACAAGCTGCTGACGCCGAGCCAGTTAGCGACCCGGACACAAAAATAACCCAGAGTCCCAAAATAAGGAAGAAAATTTAAAAAAAAAAGGAAAAGGAGTTTCAAAGGGAAAAAAAGGAAAAGAAAAGATGAAGCTGCTTCCTGTTCGCGATGTCCACCGTGACTCAGCTGTTTGGCCGGGTGGGGCAACTGAAGTGCACTACTCCTGATCCCTAAGCCCCATCTAGTGGCTCAAACGGCCTGGCATGAGATTCCTTTTTTTCTTTTCTTTTTTTTTTTTTGTGGCTAGCAGGAAGCAAAAAGAGAAGGAGATAAGGAGGACTGGCCAAAAAAAAAACCACACCCCATTCACAATCTAGTGCACTTACTTATTCTATTGGGAGACATTTTATAAAACATTTTTGACTCATGAAATCCCACACCGCACTGCAGCAGGATAGTGCACACCCACCACACGCCATGCTTCGTGGGGAACTAAAATAATAATCAACCTGATCCTTTTTTCTTTTCACTTGTTCGTTCGTTCATTTGTTCGTTTGTTTGTTTGTTTCTAGGATCCTTTCCTGACTGAAGTGCACTACTTCTGATCCCTAAGCCCTATCTAGTGGCTCAAACGGACCTTGGCTCACAAGAAAGAAAGAAAGAATGGTGTGTTCCAAACCACACCTTCTCTCCTACCTAGTGCACTATTTTAGATTTTTCTTCAAAAAAAGTAACTTAAATAAGACAGAGCCCAGATTATCAACACAATAAAAAAAAAAAAACTTCTGACTTGAAGTGCACTACTTTTGATCCCTAAGCTCTGCGTAGAGAGAGAGAGCGAGGCGTCCGGAACCACACCTTATCTCCTGCCTCAGGCGCTATTTTAAGAATCGTGGAAAATTTTGTTCTCGTAAATTCCAAAAATAGTGTCAGTGTCGGTGTCAGTGTCAGTCCTGGCCTGGACTGATTACCCATAATGCACCACACTGGAAAGACTGGGAGAAAAAATTTCTTATTTTTCAAACAAAGTCCAGATTATCGAATCACGATGAAGTGCACTACTCTTCATCCCTAACCCCTAGATACACCTGTATCTACCTAGTGGGCCAAAGGAGAGTTGGGAAAACAGCAGGAGAACGAACGGGACGCGTCCCAATCCATCTCACTATCACACCCTTGTACCCTATTTTTAGAAGCTGTAAATTCCCACAATGCACTGCAACAGGTTAGTGTCAAACCCAAGCTGGTATTGAGTACCCATAATGCACTTGGGTCCATTTGTAAAGACTGAGAAAAAAAAACCTGAATAAAAACTGAAATAAATCTGGTGGGTACCAAGACAAAACAATCAATCAGACAATCAAGTGCACTACTCGTGATCCCTAACCCTTATGCAGTGGGAAAAAGAGACGCGAGGTGAGGTGAGATGTGATGCAATATGATACGATACGAGACATGAACCAAACCACTCAGAGTGCACTCCTCTATTTGAGAATCAAACGGCCAAAAAAAACGAGTAAAGGAGAAACGGAGACGTCCGGCGTCTCCCCCGTTCACTACGCAGCGTTGTGTTTCACCGCGCCTCGCAGCAGGTTGCCGGTTTGAGTCACTAGATCAGCGCCCCTGTAGGAATTGAGATGAGATTTATTTTTTTGTCTGTTTAAACACAGCCCTGTGTGTGTGTGTGTGTGTGAGGGAGAGATGATGAGACGGAGGCCGTCATTTCCACGTCTCTCCCTGGCTTCGGTCCGACACTCGCTCTCTTCACGTCCACACGCCGTGTCTTTTCTGTCGTGACAAAAAAAAAAAGCAATCGTAATAATAAATTTCATTTTCCAAAAAAAAAAAAAGAATAATGTGTTTGTTGATTGAAAAACAAAACAACAAGAGAGTGTTACTTTGCACACTTTTAAACGCCTGTGCTTCGTATGAAAATTGTTTAAACGGATTTTTCCTGCTTGGTCGGTTTTAAAGGAATTTTTTCTTTGTTCTTTGTGTTTGAGAAAAAGGACTGCACCGAGTTTTTCTCATGTCTACGTTTTGCACTGCAGAAACCGATAAGTGCACTACTGTTACCACAGAGGTTCTAGTTTTTCGAGAGAAAAAAAAAAGCGTTTTTTTATTGAAATGAGTTGAGAGTTTTGTGTTCGAGTAGCTTTGTTTCTTTCTCTTTTCATTTCTTTTCTTTTTTTTACGAGTTGATGATGATGATGATTAAGTGTTTCCGCTTTTGTTATTCGTGTTCGCTAGTGTTCACTTGTGCTTGTGCTTGTTTTGGTGGTTGTGTGTTTTGGGTTTTTTTTCCTTCCTATTTAAATCCGAACCATGAGAGAGTGAGTGTGTGTGTGTGTGGTGTTATTTTTAAATCTCTCTGCATCGCCCACCAGCAGTTGCGTGCACACACACACACACACACAGTGAAGTGTTCATACCAAACAACATCCGGAAAAAAATGTGTGTGGACATAAATTGTGTTATAGAGTTCGGTTTCTATAAAAAGGCAGTTGTGTTGTTGGTTGTGCAGCTTTTTCGTCTGTTGTGTAGAGAGTGTGTGTGTGTGTGTGTGTGTGTGTGTGAGAGAGAGAGATGCCTGAACTGCAGGGCTTCCTTTGCAATATGCAGTGCAGGTACTGTGTGTGTGTGTGTTGTATCTGCCAGCACATTTTCGCAACTTCACAAGAACAATCACAGCAAATGAAATAAATAACACACACCCCCAGAGTGTGGCGTCAGGCCTTCGTCCACTCCAACACAGACGCACACGTGCGCGCTTTGTTATCAGACAGGAAGTTGTGTCTGGCCGTGAGAGAGGCGCTCAGGCATGTGCCGATGTTTTCTTCTAATATCATCATCATCCAGTATTAATGGGTTTGAATTCACAGCAGTGTGTGTGTGTGTGTGTGTGTGTGTGTAAACTTCAGGAAGATTGGCCTGATGTCACTTCCTGTTGCACTGAGATTACATCAGATCAGAGCTCAGTGTGCTATAATTAAACATTATGGCAGTAGAGACGACGCCCCCCCCCCTTCACCAGTCTGTTCAGCTTGTTAACTCCGCCCCCTTTTCAGACCGTCCATGCTAAAGAAATGATCAGATCCGCTAACGTTTATACGTTCAACGATTCCTGAGCGGGAGACTACGCTTCCTCAGATAGGCTGTGAAATCCAATTCACCGTGAAGGAAAAGACGTTAGACACGAAACCCGGTTTAGACAGCGCTTCTGTTAACTCCGCCCTCATTTTACATGAACTTCGCAAATCTGTAGTTCCATGAGCCAATAGAAATCAAGGAGGCGGGGCTATTGTATCTTGTCCGGTCAGTAAACATAACGGACGAGTTGTTGGTGATGTTAATATCGTCACACCAACATTTTTGCGATAAAATGTCTTTTTTTTTTTGTCGGTGTTTCAGTCCGAAGCTGCAAAAACAATTCTGACAGCAAATTGAGTGATTTGTCGTTGCGTCACTGTTCTCTATCGGTCACATGACTTGACGCTGGACTTAGAATTGATTTGGTATGAAAAAGAAAGAAGCCTGCCTGGAGATCACGGCTGTGATCGAGTTTAAAGATGAGAAACTACAGACAATCAGCTGCTTCCTTACGAAGAGTAAACTCACTTTAAGCCAAATATTCAGCAAAGGTTCGACATGAAGCTAAAATAAAGCAAAAATTAAGTTAACTTTACCAAAAAAAAAGCATTAAACTGAAATTAAGCTCAAATTAAGCAAAGCTTTAGAAAAAAATCAAGGCAATATTCAACAAAAAATTAAGGAAAATTTTTTTTAATGCTTTCCCAAATTTTATTTATTAGATTTATTTTCCCACAGTAATTTTTTGCCGATGTTTAAATTCCGTTTTACATTTCCTAAACACATTAATATATATTTTTGCCTGTAAATACGTAAATGTTTATAAAACACTGAGAGTTCAAGTGATTTAAGCAGTAAATGTTCTCGTGAACACGGCGAACCTGGTGTTGATCACGACAAGAAAAACAAAGCAAAAGGTCTTACATTAAAAATAATTAATAGTTTATAGAAATCACAACTGAAATCCGTTATGATGTCACAGAGATCTGGTCCTCACCTGAGCTGAATTTCACACGTCACATCACAGCCTGCGCGATGACGCGACGGGCGTGGCACAGCTGATCATCGGCACGTGTCTGAGTCAGTTTGAATCCTCTCGCCTCGTCTGAGTCTCCATCCGAGTTTCAGCGCTGAGCTCTCCCGGGGAGACGGGGACGGGGGGCGTGGCTATGAGTCACTCAGAACACCTTTAACTCTCCGTCAGTGAATCAGGAGCCGAACGAATCAGGAGCGTGATTCAGTCCGAGCTTCACGAGTCACTCTGTGATTCATTTCAAGCCTGAGTCTTACAGTACGAGCAGAGCATGCACTCGTTTATCGCTCCGTCAAGGATTATTAATCGAGCTACACTCCGGCGAAGATGTAAATAAATAAATACACAATCAAACACATCACGTCGATGATCAACGCTTTTTGTCAGCCATCTTGTCTGTGCCCTTAAAACCAGCCTTAATGACGTTTAACACAACCAAAATGCACTACGGAGCATAACGGTGCTTTCGCAAACACAACACCTGTTATTCACACACACACACACACACACACACACTTTCAGATCTCCATGCTTTTCTCAGTACACTTCTATATAACCGTGCCGTTTAGTTTTTATCTCTAATCACCGTCCCGTTTTATCGCCGTTTGCTTCGAGGTTACGATTCAGCATGACTCTTTACCTTCATGTATTTCAATAAAAAGAACTAAAAAAAAAAGAAAAACATATATATATTTTCGCCTGGTGTATGGTTTTTTTTTTTTTTTCAGATTCTACACACATCTATACAAATCCACATCCTTCTTAGACCGTCTCATAGAGTGACGTTTGCTTTGTGTTACGACGATGACGCTAACGTAACACATAACGGAAACGCGTCTCACACATGCACAGCTCCATATTTACATTTTAGGCCACACCCACTACAGCAGTGCATGTCTGCAAGAAATCGTAAAACAAAAGGATAAACTGGAGGAGGTGTGCGTGGGTTCTGTTTTCTGTTAACGATGTTAGCGTCGTGGCAAAATAACATCACACTGCGTCTGTCGTAAAGATGACTTTTTTTTTTTCTTTAACACTTTTATCATAACGTGTAATACAGGTTTATTTCGGTGTCATTTTTTCACATTTATTCATGTAGATTTGTTGCTTGATTTTGTTTCTGTAGGACGCTGCAGGCGTGTTAGTGATCACACACACACACACACACACACACACTTCAGTGTATAGTTAGAGGATCTTTTAGTTTCAGCTTCAGTTGATTTTTGAGGATTTTATCATTTATTTATTGTTCAATCTGATAATACAGTGTGTGTGTGTGTGTGTGTGTGTGTTGTCAGGTTTTTGTCTTTACATTTTTACATTTCTCCTAGCTGGTAGTTTGTTTTCTTTCGGGCACAGAAATGATATGTAACTTCACACCGCTTTATCTGCTGGTACAAAATATTATCTCTGATTTTGTTTCTTATTATTATTATTGTTTTTTTGTTGTTTTACATCAATACAAGCTGGTATGTTTCATTTTTTCAGATGCAAAATCCGACAACGTTATTCAAAACCACCGACAAGATGCAAGTGTTTCAGCAGTTTTACTTCAACACGCCGATGAGTTTAACCCTTTCAGACCCACTTCATAAATATTCATGAGTTTATATCACATTGAAATCACAGCTCCGTGGGTTTATTACTCATTCGCTTCGCTCAGTCTACTCATCAGCACCGGCACACGCAAAAAGCTCAACTCTGATTGGGCTACACCGCCCTCAACACCTCCACACACACACACACACACACACACACACACAGCCAATCAGGGTCTGAAGAGGTTAAACGAGGCTACAATTATCAACACTCAGAACCGAACACACACACACACACACACACACACACACACACACAGTGCTGTACATACAATACAATAAGCAACTTTTTTTTTGTTTGTTTGTTTGAAAAAAAGATGTTTAATAACAAAGTGCCTCTTTGTATAGCTCCAAGCATGAAAATCTAAAACTCACTGTCACCCATAACACCATGTGCTATAATAATAATAATAATAATAATAATAATAAGTGTACAGTATTCACTCACTAGCGAACGTAATCACTGCCTAAAACGAATCCCAAGTGAAGTTTAAAGTATTGACTACCAGCAATAATTAAATACAGATTAAAAAAAATCATTTTTACCAGAATAATTCCCCGTGTTTTGCCTTGTACAATGTGAGCACCGTCAGTAAGGGTGTGGTGTCCTTTAACCCTGAAATCACCAAAATAACGCCGCTTTTGTATTCAATCTTTCTGTCCAAAGTGCCCCAGTGGACTGTTTATAATCTCACACACACAAAACGATCGTTATTTATCTATCGGATGAGCCTTTTTTCACACAAAGTTTTTTCTTCTTTATGACGTCAGCACTTGGAGTTTCACCTTTAGTTCGGCTCTGTAGAGGAAGTGTGTGTCGTGTTGTTGCGTGTGTGTCGTGTGTTGTGAGGAATATATCGTGAGTAGAGAAGTGCCGATATTAATTGCGATGTTTTAACGTGTGGAATATTACTGTAGTGGAAATTAGAGGAAACGTTTATTACAGAATCCTGTGCGTGTGTATTCATTCGTCTAACTCCAAACAGAAACAGAGGAGATCAGATCCCGGGATTGGGATTTGATTGTTGTTGTTTTTTTAATGTAAAATCTCGTACAGTCAGTATTTATCACGCCGTCACTCTGAGCTGACGAAAGACGGCGTGTTTTTCTGAGACGAACGACTGCGTCAGCGTGCAGCGCTGCTTAATCACCTAAAAAGAGAAAAGTACGTACGTATGTGTTAACATGTTAACATAGTGCGTTTTTTTTTCTTCACATTTTCTCCCCGAGTTTTAGTCTCGGCCGATTCCCGCCCACCAGCCAGCCCTCGATAGCTACAAACCGAAGAGGTGAAGGCAAACACGTGCTTCCTGCGAGATACGTGAAATCAGCCATCTTTACAAATTGCTGCCTCACAGGACAGCAATAATCAGAAGAAGGTGCTGTCGACCCTCTTCCGCATACATGAGCTCACAGACGCACACGATTGTCTAACGGCGCTGTGATTGACACGGATGGCTGTGGCGTCGTCGCAAACTTGACCAAACAAACACACATACGCTGGTAGACACAAATACCTTTAAAACACAATGAAAGAAACGTCGATTTGACGTAACTGTCTGATTGTACGCGTGAAACCGTGACATCGTACCACGCCCACTTGGAAGATACAGTGATGGAGATTCACATCTCCGTGTCAGAGAGCAGTTAGAGAGTGCGTTCGCTAATTAATCGTCACGACGTTACTAAACTTTCTGTAGGTCCGTGGGCGTAAAGATGGGACGGAGTTTAGCAACGTGAACGTCGTGGCACCATTGAGGCGTCATCACATCACGCTTTGTGTTTTTAACTTTACAGCTGATTTATTCACATCCACTTTCACTTTCCAACATCTGCAGGAAAGGACACGAATCCAAAGAGGAAACACACACTCACACACACTCACTCGTTATGTATAACCACAAATCTTTATTCTACACTTTATACAGTATACAGAGAGATTGATGGACTTACAGAGGAACAGATATTTATGAAAATACAGACGCAGATTATTCTTCATTTATCAGAGCAGATAATAGTGCAGTAGGAGCTCGCATATGAAATTAACTCTCACACACACACACACACACACACACACACACACACCGCTAATCCACTCACTGATATACACACACACACACACACACTGTCTCCTGCATGCTGATGCGAGCGTTTCTTCTTTTCCCAGTTGAATAAGAGGATTTGGATTTTTCCGGAACAGGCACGTGGAAGTCGAGGAAAGAAACACATCCCTGTTTAAAACATTTAAAAAATTAATAAATAAAATGATTCTCTTTGGATTAATACACAGAACCGTAAAGAGGAAAACTGACCTTCTATTTGTTTGTGATATTTTTACACGTCTGCTTTATATTATTCCTCCTTTACTCGTTTTTAGCAGAAGGCTGGTCACATGACCGACCCGAATTCTTTTGGGAATTATTTCCAGAGCAGTTTCAGGAAACGTAATGAAGCGTGAGGCGGAAATCATTTTACAAACTAATAAATGTTTAACCAGACCGTGTGTCCCCCCCCCCCTTTTTTTCCCCATAACATTTTTTATTCATCATTTTTTTTTTTTTAGACCAGGGAGGTTTTTTAATTTAAAAAAATCCAATTTCTAAAAATTAAAGAAATAAATAATGATGATTCTGCGGATCCTCTCTGCACACGTTTAGCTCATAAACATAATGCAATTAATAGTTTATTATAATTTATTTTTTACTTTTTTCTACTTTTTAAAATTAAAATTGTGATTTTATTTTATTTTATTAAATTTTATTTTATTTTTACCATTTGCTCATTTGGGCACCTCATCCCCCAAATAACTGAATATAATTTCTTTTTAATTTCATTTTTTTAGACATTATTTATGTAATTGGGTGGTGTAGTGGTTAGTGCTGTCGCCTCACAGCAAGAAGGTCCGGGTTCGAGCCCTGTGGCCGGCGAGGGCCTTTC
>JAPEKM010000021.1:4960127-4973393 GCA_027575975.1 Cathorops multiradiatus
TTTTTATTTTCAACTAGCCAGCCGGGCTGCCTAGCGACAGGAATTACCCGCCAAATGACAAATTAAGTCGCCTCGGGCGACCGGACCACTGCAAACTTCGAGCCCTGCTTAAATGCATTACTACAGTAACCCAGTGGTTCTCAAACTCAAACCCAAACTCTACCAACACTTTTCATGAAAAAAATTTTTTCATGAAAATTATTAACAATGTTTCATGGATGTGTTTTAGGAGCCAGAGAACTTTCTATTCCTGAAATTTCCACTGCTAGAACACAATACATCTGAGCTTGGACCCCTAAATATAACAACTTCGATCATGTAACATTGTGATTTCCACCATGACAGCTTTTTTTTTTTTTAACTCATGGACCCCCTGGCTCTACTTGACAGATCTTGGCTTCAAACATTAGGCCACGCCTCCTACCGGAGTCTGCTGACAGTGGCTACTCTTTCTATAAGTATTAAATAAACATCATCTTACAGAAACCTCACCCTATCAACAATAAACTTCCATGCCATGTAAGTCTATGTGTAATCTGTTACTATAGAAACGATAGTGTATTAGAACGAGCATGTTAATATAAGCATGTGAGTGCAATAGCTAGCTCCAGCTAACCTCTGCTAAAATCACTTACTGCAACTTTAACAAGGCGACCAGTCTGTTAACTCAACCCAAGTCTTTATAATAACAATGAGGTTAAAGGTCAGCTTTTTATCTTATAAATACGTATTAAAGCTCCGTTTCTCAGCGTAAAGAACTTGTTACTATGGAAACAAAAACATATCAGGATGACTGCATTAATGCGTTCATATGAGCCTGTGTCTTATTAATGCTTTGTCATGTCGCACCTTTACCCTGTGCATGTCCTGGAGGGAGATCTGTAAATCTGGGTTATGGTGGTGTGTTGGAGAGGAATGTGTGTGTTGTGTGTGTTGTCAGTGCAGACAGGGCAGCAGAAATCCCCCTGTGGAAATTCTGACCCTGCAGTTATCTGTACAGATAAGAGAGTGAAGATATTGTCTCGGCGTCTGCTGTTGTATCACATGCACACAGCGGCTCGTTACTTTCCCACGACTCTCTCAAAGGATCGCAGCCTCTTTCCTGATGTTTGGTTGCCATTTATGGAAGGAAGGAGTCTCCAGTGTCAGCACTTTGGAACAGTCAGAGATAAAGCTGGAACTTGAACAAGTTTTCAGGAAAGAGGAGTTTACGCACTGCGGCTTGTCCGGAAACGTGACGAGTAAGAGTATTTAAACACAAAGCTATTAGTACACCTCTGTCTGTCTGTCTGTCTGTCTGTCTGTTGGTGCTGTCTTTATGATTGTAATTTTTTTTGTGTGTGTGTGTGTGCTGTGGACATTGAATAAAGACACTAAGTTAATGCACCCAGCCTCATTGTTCAGCATAATCGATCGACATCTGCCATTCTTTAAATTCTACAGACTGGCTGCTGCCACTGACCTGAATGTCCTCAACACTGAGTTCAATCTATCGACGTTTGGACTTCAGTGATTGTGAGGAAGCTGCTTATTGAGTTATTCATGCACTTATTTCAGTATCTGTCTGAAAGGAGCTTCTGGGGTCTCAAAAACAACTTTCCATTTCATCACTTTAAACTATATTTCTTATGTCATTCCCCCCCATTCACATCACGGAGCTCGTGGTGACTGTGCGCTCATGTTTTAGTCATCTGTGTGTGTGTGTGTGTGTGTGTGTGTGTGTGTGTGTGTGTGTGTGTGTGTGTGTGTGTGTGTGTGTGTGTGTGTGTCAGAGAGAGAGAGAGGGAGAGAGAGAAAGGAGCGCCACTCACCCTCTTTTAGCCGGAGCTGTTTTAAAAAGAGAGGATTTTGCAAGACGTTACAGCGACCTGGTTCATCCTCCCTCGTTACTAACATCAGATCTGTGTAGATGAATATAGTCACCTGTCAGAGAGAGAGAGAGAGAAATTTAAATTAAATTTCAAGTCATTAAAATGTAAATGAAAATTTAAAGCTTATTGGATAAAAATTAATATAGTTTTAATGGAACTGAACTGAATTAAGTTGAATTGAATTGAGTTGAATTGGAATTTAACTGAACTGTGTTGAATTTAGCTGAACTGGAGTTTAAATGAATTGAGTTGAATGGGGTTTAATTAAGTTGAGTTTAATTGAACTGAATTGTGCTGAGTTCAATTGAGTTGAATGGGGTTTAATTCAGTTGAATTGAATTGAATGGGATTTAACTGAGTTCAGTTGCATTAAAATAAATGGGGTTTAATTGAGCTGAACTGATTTGAGTTGAACTGAGTTGAATCAGGTTGAGTTGAATGGGGTTTAACTGAGTTGAGGAACTGAATTGGGCTGAACTGAGTTCAGGGGGGTTTAATTGAGTTGAGTTAAGATAAATTGAGTTGAATGGGATTTAATTGAGTTTAGTTGAATTGAGTTTAATCGAATTGACTTGAATGGGGTTTCATTCAGTTGAATTAAATTGAATGGGATTTAGCAGAGTTCAGTTTAATTAAATTGAATGGGGTTTAATTGAGCTGAACTGATTTGAGTTGAACTGAGTTGGATCAAATTGAGTTGAATGGGATTTAATTGAGTTGAGTTTAACTGAATTGAACTGAATTGGGCTGAATTGAGTTCAGTGGTGTTTAATTGCGTTGAGTTACTGAATTGGGCTGAATTGAGTTCAGCAGGATTTAAGTGAGTTGAGATGAATTGAGTTGAGATTAATTGAGTTGAACTGGATTTAATTGAGTTGAGTTGAAATGAATGGGGTTTAATTGAGTTGAGTTGAGTCGAATTGAGTTGAACAGGGTTTTAATTGAGTTGAGTTGAATTGAACTGAATTGAGTTCAATGGGGCTTAACTGAGTTGAATTGAGTTGAGCTGAACTGGGTTGAATAGAAATGAATTAAATGGGGTTTAACTGAGTTGAGTTTAATTTAATTGAACTTAATTGTATTGAATGGGATTTAAATGAGTTTAATTTAATTGAGTTGAACTGGGTTAAACAGAAATGAATTGAATGAAGTTTGATTGAGTAGAGTTAAATTAAATTGAATGGGATTTAATTAAGCTGAACTTATTTGAGTTGAACTGAGTTGAATTGAATTGAGTTGAATGGGGTTTAATTGAGTTGAGTTGAACTGAACTGAATTGGGCTGAATTGAGTTCAGTGGGGCTTAATTGAGTTGGGTTGAGTTGAGCTGAATTGAGTTGAGATGAACTGAGTTGAACAGGATTTAATTGAGTTGAGTTGAAATGAATGGGGTTTCATTGAATTGAGTTGAATCGAATTGAGCTGAATGGGGTTTAACTGAGTTGAACTGGGTTGAGCTGATTTGAGTTGAATGGGATTTAATGGAGTTTAATTGAATTGAGCTCAACTGGGTTGAATAGAAATGAATTGAATGGGCTTTGATTGAGTAAAGTTGAATTAAATTGAACTGAGTTGCATTGAATTGATAGTGTTCATATCCACACAGGCATTTTGACTGTTTATTCAGACACACCATGTTATGAAGCCATGTGCTGATCGTACCAGACATTTTCCCACTCACATGTTCAGCTCAGGAAAAACCGACTCGATGTCAATCCTGAGAAAATCTTTATAATATTCAAATCCAACGAAAAACGAAACAAAAGAATATTTAAAATGAATATTGCCTCAGACGTCACATTGCAGTTAAAAGAAGTTTATAACTACCAACTCAACTGCAATGACATGAGGATGAACCGAAATAAACAAACCACAGCTGGCTTCCTGTCCGAGTCGTCAGAGATTTGTTTCTGGCAAAGCTGCTCATGATAGTTGATGGGATCCGATGAAGATGGGTAGAAACCTTCAGGAATGTTCTGCAGACGAGCGAGGACGTTCTGGAGCTACGCCACTCCAGCCTTCCGCTCAATTCAGCCTCTTTTGGAGGACGATATTGGAAAAGAATGCTTCATTAACTTTCCTGATTGTGTGCCAGTGTGGTTTCAGTTCAGCAGAAACGGCAAACGGATCTGCTCAAGGCCAAATATTAACAGTCATATCCACAATTATTGGCACCCTTTATAAAAATGAGCCAAAGTGAAAACACATGTAGTGAATGATGAATTTGGAGCCATTTAATTTTTTAGATATTTTGTGCAGTGGGTGGAGTTGCTGCTTCACAGCTTGATGGTCCCTGGTTCGATGGTTTCCGAGTGTCCTTATGGGTTTCCTCCAGGTTTGATGTTGGAATGGTTGTGTCATTGGATTTGAAATAAAATGCTGGAATTGTCTACTGCACACATTGCTTCATTGATTTAAATGTTCGCTTGGAGTCACAGCATGTTAAAAAAAAAAACTATCCATCCACATGTGAGCTGTAACCTCCTGGCAGAAGCAGCCAGATTTTGAGGAAATTAATGGAATTTGTGATGCCATCAGTCTAAAGCTCCTGCAGGCTTAGCAGCCCTAAAGCATTCAGCCCTGACGCATCATGATCATGCTATCTTTTATGACTGTTTGTGTTGTGGTTGACCAGTATATAGATGAGGTTATAAGCTAAAAATGCATGATTTCCAAGTTATCTGGTAGTATCTTCAAGCTCAGGGTCAAGCTCAAATCACCCAGACCTAACATTTAGAGCTCTGAAAACTGAAGAAATGGGACTGAAAGAGCAGATACAGACTTGCTTAGAACATGCACACACTAACACACTCTCTGAAAAGGCCAAAAGGGCGAATGTGAAGGAAAATGTCAAAGCAAAGTACCTGTCCAGAATGTTCTTGTTGAACATACTCAAGATGCATTTCTGCATCAGAAAGATGAAGACTGAAAACAGAACAAATGATTTGCTTGGGCGAGTCTGTCTCCATGATAGCCTCAGATTCTTGTTCTTGGCTGACAAGAGTTAAATCTGAAAACTGCTGTAGTTCATCTACCTTATGGTTTGATGTTTTGTACATTCTGAGATGCTTTTCTTCCCACCACAGTTGTAAAGAGTGATTATTTGAGTTATTATGTCCCAGCAGCTAAAAATAATCTGCTCATTTTCCTCAGACCTATCTTATCAACAAGACGTTTCCACCCACTAGTGTTGTGGTGAAGACCACCTCAACTGAGACCAAGTCATGACCAAGACCGAAGTGTTTTAAGACTGAGACAAGTCCAAGACTTTGAGGGATTGCAACCAAGTCAAGACTAAGACCAAGGCAGGGCGAGATCAAGTCAAGACCAAGACCAAGACAGGGCAAGACCGAGTCAAGACCAAGACCAAAGCAGGGGGAGACCATGTCAAGACCAAGACCAAAGCAGAGTAAGATCAAGAAAAAACCAAGACCAAAGCAGGGTGAGACTGAGTCAAGACCAAGACCAAGGCAGGATGAGATCAAGTCAAGACCAAGAATTTTACGGATTGAGACCAAGCCAAGACCAAGACCAAGGCAGGGCAAGACCAAGTTAAGACCAAGACCAAGGCAGGGCAAGACCAAGTCAAGACCAAGACCAAAGCAGGGTGAGACTGAGTCAAGACCAAGACTTTGAGGAGTTGAGACCAAGTCAAGACCAAGACCAAGGCAGGGTGAGACTGAGTCAAGACCAAGACTTTGATGAATTGAGACCAAGTCAAGACAAAGAGCAAGGCAGGGTGAGACTGAGTCAAGACCAAGACTTTGAGGAATTGAGACCAAGGCCAAGGCAGGGGAGACTGTGTCAAGACTAAGACAGGGCAAGATCAAGACAAAACCAAGACCAAAGCAGGGTGAGACTGAGTCAAGACCAACACTTTGAGGAATTGAGACCAAGTCAAGACCAAGACCAAGGCAGGGTGAGACTGAGTCAAGACCAAGACTTTGAGGAATTGAGACCAAATCAAGACCAAGCCCAAGGCAGGGGGAGACCAAGTCAAGACCAAGACCAAGGCAGGGAGAGACCGAGTCAAAACCAATGTGTGTGAAGGGGTGGGGGAGAGGTATCATCTGTTAACAGGAAGAAAAATTGTGAATTCACAATGAGTCACGTTATTGGTTGCATTTGAAGCAGGAAGTTTTGCATCTAATCACAGTAACGATGTTAACAAATAAATCAGACAATAAACAGGCAATTTACTGAAATCCCCACAGTTGTGGTCTTGACTGGTCTTGAAATCAAATTCCAAGTCCTCTATGTCTGAGACAGAGACAAGACTGAGTCAAAATGCAGTTGATTCCAAGATGAGACAGAGACCATCAAAAAGTGGTCTTGAGATCAAGATCAGTCTCAAGTACTACATCACTACCACCCATAGACCTGCCTCTGACTCATTGTTTTTTGTTTTTTCCACCATTCTGTGTAACCTCTACAGACTGTTGTGAGCGAAATTCCCAGGAGATCAGGGATATCTGAAATACTCAAACCAGCCCACCAGGAAGCAGCAACCATGTCACGATTAAAGCCACAGCTATACCGTAGATATCAGAGTTTTTCCCCATCCTGACGTCTGATGTGAAGCTCTTGACCTGTATCTGCATGCATTTACGCCTTGTACTGCTGCTACATGATGGAACTGTAGCAATGAGCAGGTGTACAGGTGTTCCTATTAAAGTACACAGTGAGTGTGGATGTTTCTCTGAACAAAACAGTGCTGGAAGAGACTCAAAGTGTTCATGAGCAGAAACCAGCCTCTGGCCTGACTGTAGCGCCCCCTTGCTGCAGTGCGCATAATGCAGCTCGCATTTTGATGAATTTTGCCATGAAACATTTCAGAACACAATGATCCGTGAAATCTGCTTTGTATACAGTACTGTGCAAAAGTGTAAGCCCCCCTATTTTTTTTTCATACAGGCTTTGCTATAGATTTCTATTTTCTGATTTCTGCATTATCGAGTCAAAACATTACAAAACCATTTTAGAATCCAAACATTCGTAATTTTTTCCAGCACAAAATTAAATGCTGCAGGGAAAAAAAATGTTTGTAGCAGCATATTCCATAAGAGAGCACTTTTCAGATTAAAAAAGAAAATGTAATGAAGGCTGCTGGGTTTTGGTGCAAAATGAAGAAGTGAGTGTGACAGTCAGTGTCCAGAAGAACTGGGGCTGGTTCTGTAAGATGCTCAGTAAAACCTACACCTCATTTCCTTATAAAGCTGCACTCATTGTACCTCAAACTACTATTGGTTTTTTTTGTTTTCTGTTTTGGTAAGCAAACACCGCCTAGTGGCCAGTGTTAGACAAAACCCCACCCGGACAAAACATTTTTGCACAAAAATGCTCCTCAGAGCTGAGAATTTCAAGATATCATCACTGTTTTCGATAGGTGTTGAAGTGTGCTGTGAAAGTTTGAAAGAAATCCAATAAGAATTGCAAGTTGTAGAGCATTTACAAGCAAGTGTCTACAGACGCGGCGGTGGCGGCGGACGCGCAACCGATGCAAATCCATAGTATCCCCCTAGGCTATGCCGTACGGGGCATACAATTACATTTTCCTCTTTTGATATTAAAGCACACTTTGAAGAATTGGAATTAATGTTGCCCCCCCTTTTTTTTTAAGCCAGGATCGGTTCCAAACTCCACTCCTTCAGCATCAATTATTAATTATGTTTCTCTTGTTATACTGATGGCTTGTTTCTGTTTATGCAAGTTCCTTGGATGACATACACAGTGTACTAACATTCAGAATCTAATAGGCATGTAACAATTACCCAATTCATGATTTGATTCACGATACTGGGGTCACAATTCAATTTTCCCATGATATTTTTGAAAAAAAATAATGATGAAAATTTTATAACCCCAAAAAAGTAACATTTATTTTCCTGTTCGTTATCAACTTAAATATTCCTTTTGTTAAATTAAATCACCAATAATAATTATTTGCCCACATTTGTAAAGGTTGGAGGCCTATTAACTAAAATATTTATTTTATTAAAAATGAAAAAAAAAAATGTTGTTGTTAATACTACTACTACTACTACTACTACTAATAATAATAATAATAATCATAAAAGATTTATGAACATTTGTACTGCCTCCATTTGCTTTTCTTTACCTTTCAGCAATCTATAAAAATAGAGCTCCCATTTCTTGTTAAATCTATTTGTACAGTCAATCACACAACAGCTCGGTTACATTTTAGATCTGTTTTTGTGTGTTTTCATAGCTTTAGATCCGTGTTACTTCCACCTCCAGTGAAGTCCCATGGACTCCCACTATTTTACATTATTGGGCCCTCTGTGGTCTAAATAACACAATTACACCTAGGAGAAACAGGGATTACACAGCCTAATAATCGTGATTCACTCTTGATTCGATTCTTCATAAAATTGTATTGCAATTTATTGTCACACGATACATCATTACATGCCTATGGACCTTGTGCGCCTAACGTCATGCGTGATGTCACGGCCACGTGTTTCCGGGTTAGACCACCACGCTGGGCTTTTGCAAGTTTGATATGGATACATGCTGTCGTCTTCTCAACTTGTGCTAAATCCCTGGATGTCACAGCAAAAATAAAAATCGCTATAGAGGTAAGATTGCTGTTTTAAGGGTCGACCCATACATCATTAGTAAGACTGAAACCAAATCTGTGCTTGATTCTTTAGTGATCAGCAAGCATAAATATTCCTGATATCTATAAAGAATATATTGGCAGTGCTTTTCTCTTTAATATCATGTTTGTCTGGATTACTCTTACAGTAAACACAGGAACTTATCTATAACTCAGCATGATTCTTGTAGGAGGTTATTTTTGTACTGCCAATTGCCTCGTGTGTGGGGGTTTCTTGCACATCAAATGATTTCACAACTTTATTACAGAGAGTAACCCTTTTGTAAATCATAAAGGAAGATAAAGAAAGCAGACTAAGAGGATACCACAACAGTTTTATAGAACAAACAAGAACAATTTATACAAGCAATAAGAACCATTTATATTAAGACAGTAGATAAATTTAGATAAGAGCTTATTCAATTTCAGATAACAGCCATTTGTAAAAATAAAAACGGACATGTTCCTGCGAGAAATGGTATACAGAAATGTAAACATCATTATGCTTTGAGGTAAACTGTTAACTACACATTTGTTTGGCTTACCAGATTCGGTCACTCAGTTCAGATATCAGCAAAGCTATTACATTATAATTGTACAGTATATGTCTGTTCAACACCTGAATTACATGTGCAGTAAAATAGTGCATTAGAAACCTGGCAGGGACCCCTGGGGCGTTTTAGCTTGCACATATTATGTGAGGAAAAAGACGAAAAGTTCAGAATACTGGAGTAGATTAAGCTGCTCCAGTAACTGTCAGAGTCAGTGTGAATATGAGTGTGATGCCATCTGATACCCTAAAGCATGAAATAATGAGGACTGTGGTGCCTTTATTAATGGTTGCTTGTACCTGAGGTTTGAGACGCTTCCTGAACGTCGACCGGGTGGTAATGGCGGATACAGAGGCGACTGTCTATCTGATAGAGTAGGGCAGGACACAGGTAGGTGAACTGTGCTGGGGAAATGAATGAGTCAGGACTCAGGCCATAGTGGAGCAGCAGCTGAGTGAGATTTAGACACTGAAAGACAAGAAGAGGACAGAGTGAGCCATGGTTCAAAATGGTTTAAGAGTTTGCAATAACAGTGAAGTGAGCTACCTCCTCATGTTGGTGAGGTATTTCCTGAAACAAATCAGCCAAAGATGAGTTTGGGTTTATCATCTCTCCTGGTACTGCACGCTTTTCTTTGCTGGACTTTCCTTGATGGTGGTCATGATCGTGATCATGCTCATGGACATTCCCACTATTGTCCACCACAGAGCTGATGGGAAGGTTGGGTGTTCTGCTTTGTCTATGCTGTTCTTTAGTTGTTTGTAGCCTCCTGATCAACATAGGCATTGAGGTAGCAGGCTGACTGAAGGACTGGAGAGCGAGTGCCTCAGGATTGCTAAGCTGAAGAGATGCTGAGGTCATTTGTGTAGTCTTCACCTGGTCTGTGTTGTCTGGAGTGTGGTGGTGGTGGTGGTGAGGGTGTTTATGGTGATGATGGCTATGACGATGCGTCTTATTCTCATGCCTACTAGGGGTGCTGTCTAAAGATGGCCCCACAAGGTCATTGGTTTGTTCCTTTATGTGGTCATGTGAGTGCTCAAGACTGTCCTGTGTATGGTCATGGTCAGGTGTTTTAGTCTGAGTGTTGTTGTGGTCATGATCATGGTCGGGGTTGTGACTGTTATGCATGTGGTCATGATCAACACTTTGAGTCCAAGTACTCCCATGCTCAGGTTTATGATCATGTATGTGACGGTCATGATCATGGTCATGACCATGTCCACTGTCCTTGCCCTTCCGTCCATGAGGCTTGTTCTCTACAGTTGGTCTAGCTACTGCAGTGAGACTGGGGCTACATGAGTGTCCAGATACTACACGGGAGTCATGGTGGTGGTTATCATGGGAATGCTTCGAATGTGAACGCCGTCCTTCCTGCATTTCCAGGAGTTCCAGGTGGTCATGGTCCAGGTTGTCATGATCCAGTCCCACCACTCGCAACTTGCCTAGACCCAGGCTCAGCAGCAGATTCTGGAAACCTCTGAAGTCGAGCCGGTCCTGCTGGCCATAGCGGTGGAACAGCTTCTGTATGTAGTAGTATTGCTGCTCTTGCTCTGTGGCTTCTTTCTGTTTCGGCATTGGGTGATCTGCTGGGCCCACGTAAGACTCCTTTGATATCTGGTGGTCATCGTGAACATGGTCGTGGTCATGATCATGACCATTACTGTGATTGTGGTGGTGGTGGTCATGGTGGTGGCCACTTTCATGACAGTGAGTGCACTGATGGAACAGGAGGGTGAAGACGCAGAGAAAGCAAAACTTTGTTTGTGTGTGAACTCTCATCATCTCTTCACTTCAAGATCACTGCAAATACATGAAAAATAAAATAGATACAAGATAAAATTTTAAAACTGCCTTCATATAGCACAAAAATATAATTGTAAATGGTGAGACAGACTTATGTAAAGCAGTGACACACTTCTAGACAGGCTATCGACACATGTTCCTCCAGACAGAGCCAACCAGACTGTTTCAGAGACCCTGCCTTTTGTAATAATAAAGGAACTTGCTTGCAAAAAAAACAATGAAATACATACAGTATTCCACTGTATTCCACTGAGCTTTGCATTGCACGTGCAATGCAAAGCTCAACTAACTACCAAATAATTGTGGGTTTTACAGTTTGAATTTAATACACTGGTGCAAGAATGCAGGAGAACAAAATTGACAATTTTCCAACCAGTCTCTGGCAAGTTGAATACCAGCAAACAACCAGATCACCAAAAACTCAAACAGGGTTGAAATTCTAATGAACATCCATCCATCCATCCATCCATCATCTACAGCTGCTTATCCTGTACAGGGCACAAGGCAAGCTGGAGCCTATCCCAGCTGACTATGGGTGGGGGGTGGTACACTCTGGACAAGTCGCCAGGTCATCGCAGGGCTAACATAGAGACAAACAACCATTCACACTCACACCTACTGTCAATTTAGAGCCACCAATTAGCCCAACCTGCACATCTTTGGACTGTGGGTCAAACTGGAGCACTCAGAGGAAACCCATGCAGACACTGGGAGAACATGCAAACTCCACACAGAAAGGCCCTTGTCGACTGCTGGGCTTGAACCCAGGACCTTCTTGCTGCGAGGCAACAGTTCTAACCACTACACCATCGTGCCGCCCCTCTAATGGACATACCTGGAGGAAAAAGTTTCAAACTGGAAATCAGGGGACATAGTAAAAGAGTAACATAGTATCAGGGGACATAGTAACAAAATGGCTCAAATTTCCCGAAGTCATATCTACAGCCAATTATTATTCTGTGTATTTTCCAATCAATGTGCTAAAACAAGGTAAGACCAGTGTTGTTTTTGGCAGCCATTTTTGATTTAGTTTAAGTCTTAGTCTTTTGGACGAAATGCTTTTCACTAGTAAAATGCTAGTTTTAGTCACATTTTAGTCAATTCCATCATTGACAGTTTTGGTCTAGTTTTAGTCGACGAAAACAAAGGGTTATAGTCCAGTTTTAGTCATTCATTTTAGTCGAAAAAATAATTACTTTAAAACATTAAATTAGGCCAGTACAGAGATAGGAAATTGTAATCGAGGTTGACAGGTTGTGCATAACATACTCTCAAAACAGTGTCTCAAAACAAACTTGTTTCACTTGAACGTAAAAAGTATGTCAAATATTTGGGTTTAATAATTGATGACAATCTTTCTCGGAAGTCTCGTATTTATTTTATTTGCAACAAAATAAGCAAGGTTGTCGGCCTTTTGGCCAAGCTTAGACATTTTATTCCACTACATACCCTTATGACATTATATCGCTCTCTGATTCAACCTTATTTAACATATGGTCTTAGTTCTTGGGCTCAGGATTGTAAAACTCAAAGTATTAATCCTACAAAAATGAGCTTTAAGATCAATCCATTTTGTTGATAAAGTGCCCTTCAATTGTTTTTCCAAAACCAATATTTTACCAGTAAATATTTTCTATGAATATATTTCTAAATTAATGTATGACATTGTTAATCAAAGTGCACCCTCAAACATTTGTAAAGTATTTTCTTCTATTTCTAGTATCCATTCTTATCACACTAGGTCATCTTACTCCAAGAACTTATACACTCCGTATTCTCGTACAAATTTACAGAACTCAATTTTCCCCCCATGTTGGTGTTAGGGTATGGGACCAGATTCCAACTTCTATAAGATCATCTAAATTGTCGTTCAAGAAAAAAAAAAAGTCAGACACCACCTTTTTTCTGATTTAAGTAGATATTGATATGATGTTGACAAACTCTTTCTAGATAACTATTTCTATAATATACATTTATTTTTTACTTTAAATATTTAATACCATGCATGAGTTATTATTATCAATATGACAAGTATACCTGTGAGGTTCAGAGACAGAGACCCAAATGCAGATTAGTTTTGGTAGATTTATTGAAAGGATTGGGGAAAAGAGTGAGTGAGTGAGAGTTGGCAACAGTCAATAAGGTCAGGGCAGGAGAGCAATTTATGTTCCCAGGCAGAGTTAAACAGGTCCAAAAGAAAAAGCGCAGGGATAACTGAGGGCTTAGTGTTAAAAGTTCAAAAGGCTCTCAAAGTTCGGCGCTCAGATGATATGCAAAAAATAAAACAAAAGAACTTCAAAAGAGGAACTGAGACTCGTAGCAATCAGGCAGTAAAAAGGTCAACACAAATCCCATCAAAAACAGAGGCAAAAATATTAAGGCAGTCCACAAAAAATCCAGAAGAGCAAAGCAGAGTTCCAAAC
>JAPEKM010000021.1:8416106-8427616 GCA_027575975.1 Cathorops multiradiatus
TGCCACATTAAAGACAACCAGGGATGAGAGTTTCCTGTATTTAGACTACTGGATTTTCAGTATTTTTAAAAATAATTTGGGTATAACTATTAGTGTAAATCTAAAAATATTTAGCTAGAAGATTCACCAAAAATCACCTTTTACCTTTTAAAATTTAAAAATGTTTCGAACATTGTGAACACCACCTAACCCCCGTACCCCTGCCCATTTCCAGTATATTTTAAACCGCTACTTTCATTAATTATGGCAAAAAGGTAAGTAATATATTTTCAATGGGGGTAGGGTGTCCTTTTTCCCCAAACTGACTTAGTCAGAAGGCCTCTATGAGGGTTGGGGGGCAGACAAAAATATCTAAAAAAAAAAAGCTCTTAACCATCTGGCACAGCTGTACACTGACAAAAAGAAAATGGCTTGCAAAAACAGCAGAATTGATTCACCTAGGTTGGACACTGATTGGTGGTGTTTAATCACAAAAATGAAAGGGTACCCAGTACTGAGCAGGTTGGCCTTGGCTTGTATGACCATCTTCTCTGGCCCATTGGTTGAAGGGTCCTTCAATATCATGGATGATATAATAACTGATGATCGTGCCAGTTTGGCAGTGGAAAATTATGATGCATCAGCTCACATCAAGTACACATTGAGGGCTGTGGGCTCAACAAGTGACACTATGAACGTGACAGCACAGATGAAGAAAAAATGTAATGCTGCATACAAAACATATAAAGAACATTTGAGACAGAAAAAAGCAAAGGCAGCTCTGGAGCGACAAGCCAGGATAGACAGAGCAATGAGAAATTTGAAGTGCAACAAAGCAAAACAGATTAAGAAGAGAATGCCAAAGAAAAGCAGAAATTCTCATAATGCAGTCAGATCCAATGCAGGTGTTGCAGCAAATACAAAAAGAACGACCCCCATTCCCAAAAAATCAGCAGCTTCCACATCAGATACAAGAAGAAAAAAACCCATTCCCAAAACATTAGCAGCTTCCACTTCTGACCAAATTATAGCTGGTACCTCATCAGCTGCCCTTCTTCAGTTACAGAAGTGACCTCAACTGTTTCATCTCAACCTGTGCAAGTTGCAACAGTTACTGCCACCTCGCATCCTTCAACAGTTGTTCCTGAGTCAACAAAAACAAGCAGTGTACCTAAAAGAAAATGCAGTGGGAGTCTCAGTTCATGGATTATTACCAAAAAAAGAAAATGGAAAAAAAAAATGAGACTAGACATAAATCATTATGTAATCTGAATTCAGAGATACTGTACAAGTAGACAGTTTTCATTCTTTTCTTACATTTTGATGGTATATCTTGCCATTAATTTTATACGCAACTCAAATCTTTATTAAATGTTCAGAATAGTTTTCCCTGTTGTCTTTACAGGTACAAAATGAAATAAGTATTGTCAAGATTAAAAAATTGTTTGAAAATTCCATATGAGTTGGCCTCTTTTAAGATTTGCAGAGCTCCTGAATTTTCCAGTTTCCATTACAGAAATGCCACGAGAGAGCACATAAGAGACTCTTCATTTTCAAAATTTTCTGGGGCAGGACCCCCAGACCCCCCCTGTGGGAGGTGGATAACCCCCCCTCACACCCTCCCCATGCTCCACGCACCTTAACCCACAGGGCTAAGGTACTGCTCCACGCCTTGCTGTGCAGCCCAGCCTCTGGCATCACTACTTCTTTAGCCAGATTTTTTTCAGTCAATCAGACTCTGTCTTGCTAACACCCATGACATGGAGGAGTCGAAAACATTTGGTGGTGTTGGTTCAGTGGATGGAAAACTCAGATTCCATCCACCATAGGGAGGGAAAGTAATCTCATCACCCCCTACTGGATGCGTTCCAACCTCTATGGCAAAATGAATGGGAATATCTTTTCAAAAAATTACATTTCAGGTTACACTTCAAAGTTAAGACAATGGCTTCCATATGTTGTGCATGTCGGGCAGCTCTATTTATCCTGGTGATCATACTTTATTTTTTCCACCGATTTTAATTGTTCTGAATGTTTTTTAATAAGCTGATCAAAAACTACACGGACCCAACGTCGCGTATGTGATGTCACCGCAAGTCTAGCGCCTTTCCAAATCTGTAGAAGGTAGCAGCCGGCGAGTAGCCTACATCAACATGCCGATTTGTTTAGCGTGGTTGCCGGAGTATTTCTGTACCAATAAGAAATGCATCCCTCGTGGAGATAACCATTACAGATCAGGGCATGTAGTTAACTGCAGGTGGTTGCAGTCTGGCGCAAAACGTAGCATGATCAAAATACACAGATCTTCCCGGTCGTGGGATAGTTAAGCCTACTGCTGACATAATACGAGCGACTCTGACTAGACAGTTTGGTTGTAGTCCGTTTGACAGGTTTGGCGCAATTTCGATCTTTTAAAAGACAACGAAATTTCACCTGATACTTTCACAGTTAGTAGATAATCAACATGTACAACATATTTTTGGGGGTGTACAAGTTCCACGTCATAACTTCGTGGGGAAAAAAAAAAAAAAAGTCTATGGGATTTTTCAAATCGTATGACTCTCGGCTTAGGAACGCTATCACTAGGATCGCTGCATTTCACTTTTCCTCCCCATTTTTTTTTTGCGCCACCTGGTTCCAAAAACTCTCCCTACAAAAAAAGGGTGCCTGTCTTCTTAAGGAGAGAGGGGTGGGGAAGAGAAGAACACAGTGCTCAAGCAACCAACATGCGAGCTCTGCTTCACCCCACCAATAAGAGTAGCTGCTCCGATTCTGGTTACCAGGGTAACAGGGAGGCGGAATAAGGGGGCCTCAAGAGCGAGTTGACACAAGCCCGAGGCAGTTCTCTCATTTCAGTCCCACAAGGATCAAGGAGAGGAGGGCTGTGTTTGGGGAAGTTGCGGCGTTAAGCGGCCACGGCGTGTCGTCTGGATCAGACTGTCTGGCTGGACTAAAGATAGCCAGCTGAGAAGTAAAATTAGGGAGTCTAATCGTGTTACAGGCTTTGCCATAAAGACAAATATAAAAGGAGTTATAAAGCTTGGTGTTAGGGTAACGATTTTATCACCGTACAAAAAAGCTCATACTTCTTGAGCCGAGTCATGCTTGAATCGAACAGAGGGCCATGTGAAAAAAAAAAAAAGTCAGTTCTGAGCAATCAAGATTCAACTGCGTTAAAAAAGCCACTGGAGCCATTTACAATTGACACCATGTTATATGGAATGCAATCTTACAAATACACAGGAGTAGGAGGAACAGGAGGCACACTATATTTATTGCATTGGGACGGGGATTCTGTGGAACCCAGCATGACGACAAAGACAGGATTTTTTTTTTTTCTTCTTCTTGCTGGTGTGACTGCGCACTCGGGAGCTTATGAGACAAACAACACTTTGTGATGTGTTTATTTATGAAAAGGTGACAGTACTTGAATTTTGACCTCTGGGTTTGTTTTCAGGGTTCAACACCAGAGCCTCGTGTTTGTTTTTAGTTTAAAAAAAAAATTAACAGTTCTGGTTAGGCCAAACCCACAGAGGTTAAATCTGAAAACAGATATCTGGAACAGTAGACATAATACCAGTATGTTAGACCCCTGAAAGAAGTTACAGTTTCACAAAGAATAATATTTTCCATCATGGCCTACAACGTCTTGTGATCATGTGAAGCTTGCATATATATAAGACTATTACATGCCATCAAACTCCTTGCCAAAAAAATTAAAAGAACCCTGAAAACTCTTTGTGCAGTCCTTCTTTTACCCATCTCGGTCCCTCTCCCCAATGTGTTGCTAATCTGTCCATCAGACATGCTCAGCCTCCAGTAAGAAGATTTGCCAATTCAGCCCTGCATCTCTGGAGGCGGTCGGTAATGAAAGGCACATGTGTGCGCTCTCACGCACATGACCGCTTAAACACAAGCGTTTTACTGCAGCTCCCAAAACCACGGCTGTTACAAAATAAAAAATAATAAAAAAAATAAATTAAAAACACCCCCATCCTGAAACTCTGCCATCACACCCTTTGTTTTACTGCTGTTTGTTACTAATTTAACTCGGGCTGAAAAACGACGTGTTACAGCATGATAAATGAATTGGCAGGTTTGAGAAATCCAGCACAAAAAAAAAAAAAGGGGCTAAATTGTGTCACCTAAATAAATCTGATGCTTCATGAAAGTTCAAACTTGTCTTGGATGGAAAGCAGGTTTGTAGCCGAGAGCACACGGCTCAATTTCTTCTTCCTCGCACAAGTGCAACTGCACTAGTTAACTGCACAAAGCTAAATCTGTCTACTAGGGCACAAGCTGGCCAGTCTCGCCAACATCATTACCACCACAACTGCTGCTCCAACCACCAGCTCTTATAACAGGGAGAGGGCCGTCTTCTTGGCCAGCCCGAGCATGTGTCAGGGTGGTTTTTCCCCCCTTCTCTCTCTCGGGTGGAGGCTGTATTGAGTGTTGTCAAACGTATAGATCTATTTTGCCATGCTCTGGGAAAGCAGGAGGAACGTAGAACCCCCAGCTGCTCACTCCTGGGCTCAGGGGAAAGTGCACATTCTTTGTGAAGCCCAGTAACAATTCTCCCTTAGTGAGCGGTTACACACAGCAGATGTTCAGCAGCGTGCTAAAGAGGCCCTTGAAAAGGAGAGTGCTACATTATCTCAAACTCCAGCTATGCAACATGTACTCGTCTGCTGTTCCTTTGGTTGCTCGCTCGTTCTTGTTCCAGCTTCCTTTTTTTTTTAATAAATGTAATGACCAATACTCACTTCAACCATGACTAAAAGAGCTGCAGTTTGTCCAATGGTCAACGCCACCCCCCACCACACACACCTTTCCTTCTAAATTTTCACCATGTTTTCAGTGCAAGAAATACATTTCTCATGAACGGAATGAGTGCACACGCACAGCTTTTACCTTCGAAATAAAAGACGCATTGATAAACTACAAGGAAAGAAACTTGGATCAAGCACCCTCATGTATTCTGCCTTGAGGCATCCAATCTGCGATCTACTTAAAGCTGGGAGATTAAAGCGCTGCACGGAGACATTATGGTTACTATTTTAAGAGGACACAGAAAAAAAAAAGTGCTTAATTTCTGTGAGCACGTACAACCTACCTGCATAGACTTGCTATTTCAGCAAAGCAGAAGTTTCATGTCTATTTTTTTTGGTTTTGTTTTGAGAGGCATCACAAAGACGGCTACAACTTTGTCCAACTTCCTTCTCTTTTTTTTTTTAAATGAAGTGCATTTTGGATTTTACTTCATAGAAATTCTGCTTCAAAATGAAACAAGAAATGTTTAAAACCTACAGAATGGGAAGTAGGTTGGAGCCCTTATTTGCCTTCAAGTTAAATGAGCATTCAGCCCAAGCTGAAAATCCCATAAACGTCACAACCATCAGATTATATTTCCCAACTCCATCCCCCCAATTTGTATTTAAGTTCAGCTCAACTGTGTCCAACCAGACTTGATTAGTCATCAAGTTCCTTCATGCAAAAATGATGTCAAGGAGACTTTAAAGGACGCCTCATGATTGCATTTAATCTCTCCAAGTATTTAACAAATTAAATTACAGACGAAATGACTAAAGCGCCGCCGCATCGTTCTCTTTAGGGAAAGATAACATGGATAAAACTCGCTTCAAAAATGGTGCCACTATTAGTATGATTTCGGCATTGTGTGTCCTGTAGGAAAGCGTTAAGCAAAATGAAAAAAAAGGGAACAACATATCCATGAAAGACATTTTTTAAAAATAATCACAAAATTAACAAGCAAGTCATCTAACCAGAAATCACCGTCTTTAAGGATGGACAAGGCAGCATGGTAGTGCAGTGGTTAGCTCTGTCACCTCACAGCAAGAAGGTTCTTGGTTCGAGCCCAGTGGCTGACAGGGGCCTTTGTGTCTGCATGGGTTTCCTTTGGGTGCTCCGGTTTCCCCCACAGTCCAAAGATATGCAGTTAAGTTAACTGGCTACTCCAAATTGTCCATAGGTGTTCATGTGAATGGTTGAGAGGAGAAAACCTCTAATAATCCAGCAGAAGGCAACAGGAAACCACTACAGTAACGTAGGAGCTCGGACGGACCTGCCATCAGGCAGAACACTAAAGTAGTATGGACGAGAACAGACGCAATTAACCAACAATGTGCTTTTTATTAAATATCCACATTTCATCGAAAAAAAAAAAAAAATCACTTCCTGTGAACATGAGCTTAGCCTGATCACTACGTAGCTTAGATTATTGCCACATCTGTGTCAAGAGTGTGAGCTGCGAGATTGAGAAAGTAGGTCAGTAAAGGAGCTTAGCCTGTGTCCATTAAAAGAGAAATGTAATATAATGAAGTGCTTCCATCGGAGGAGTGTCAGGCTCCAATCAGATCTGGTGTTGATTGAGGGGGAAAAAACGGAGATCACGGACGATTTACTGCCAGTCAGCATGACTCATGTCCGAATTTGCTCACTGCTTTACATCCCCTTTGATGTTACAGGATTTCTTCGTGGTTGGTCACTTATCACTTTTCTTTTTTCACAATCCTGTGGCTGCATCAGTTTTAGCTCTGACTGATTTCATAAGGGTCATGCTAACAGGTTTTCAGGTGGCGCCTTGTTGTTTTGTAATACAGGGTGCGTGCAAAAACCATAGAATGTATTTAACACTTAGACCTGGACCAGTATAATTCTTCTCTAATGAGATGCTGTAGAAAACGGTAGTGTGATATTAGGGCAACAGCACAACTATCGACTTGTGTGGGAAACGTAGATGTGATAAAGAAATAGTTCAAATCGCCGTCTTACAACAAGTATACTATGCAACTGAGAAAAACGTGTTTGGAAACCTGCCTTCTGGTCCAGAAATCTATGTTTGTATTGGCCCCTGGTCAGTCGTAGACACAGCCCCCAACACCTTTCACATCCACATGAATCATTATGAGAAGTTGGATGTTTATAGAGCTGTAACTTGGCTTTCAAACAGCTGAATATGCGTGCGTCACAGTAGTCCTTGCTAACAGTAACTAGTTAGCATGCCAAGTCTAGTTGAACCACTATATATTTTGGGGGAAGAGCTTTACGTACGTGGATGGAAATGGGGCGGGCTCTACGAATTAAAAAAAAAAAAATCATTCAAATATTCAACTCCAGTGTGAGTTACTTCTCACAAATCATCTTATCTAATGCACTTTTAAGTCCAGAATCAAGTGAGTTTTACTTTATCTTAAATGACAAGCAATATTTCCTGAAAATTCATGGAAACAAGAAACACAACAGCATCGCTTTATGAATTTCCATTTCACGCTTTTCACAAATGTACTATTAAGAGCTGATCATATTCAGTTTCATCAGGTGGCCTCTCTTTACATACACAGAAGTTTTAAGATTTGCGACTGTTGATGGTGTGAAGGCATTAAAAGAAGCGAAAAGCTAAAAAGGTGACTGCATTTAAGAAAAGTAGAACAAGGAGGGAAGCTGTTAAAAAAATAAAAATAAAAAGCGCTAATCTAATGCAAGGCAGGGCACACACTGATCCTCTCACTCCAGAGGCCACAAAAAGGAGCACATTTGTGTTTTTAAAAGCTTGGGAGCCAGAACGGGCTGGAATTCCACATCTGTTGCTCTCTGAAGTAAACCCATGTGGCTCCGAGAGAGAGCGAGAGAGGGAGAGAGATGGTGGAGCAAGAACCCACTAAAGCAGCAAAGTTCCCATTTTCAACCCTTCCGTTCTTCCTCTACTCAAACGTTTCCCCTCAATCCCTCCCTCCCCCAGCTAGGCAGCGTCCCAGCTATATGATCGGAGTGTTAAAAGGAGGGAAGGGAGACGACAAAAAGCGAAAGAGAGCCAACAGGATCTGCCAGATCCTTGAGTGTCGGGTAATAAATTACAAGTGCTGTGAAGCAACAAGAATCCAGACCCCGGGCCCTAGAGCCTGCGCTCGGCCCACTCTCTCTGCCTCCTGCCCGGGCAGACAAAGAGACTTTACTTTTCCTGGTGCCACACTCAGTCTCACGCCAAGTTCTGAGGCTGTCACTCAACACTGCCAGGATTCATACGGACAACCATGGCAGACCTCATAAGAATTTCACAATCACATCCCAAGGCGACTTTGAGACCCCTGAAAAACCTGCAGCTGTGTCGAGGGCCAGGTTTAGTCAGATAGACAACACACACACTAAACCCTATAGCTCAAAACTGAGCATGTATATATAAATACACGTGCGCAGTGAACATTAAGCACTGAACTTCTATTTTAAAAAAAATAACCACCTCCGTGCACTTGAACAAATGTACGACATGAACAAATGTACTTTAATATTAATCAGGTAACAATATTTATTAAAACAATTGTCTTTAATACAAGACATCAGTATTTCCAAGACTTACAGGTCAAAGATTTTGTCTTGTATTTGTTTTTTGATTCCATGTGCAGTATGGTCCAACTTTCAAATAAATAGATTTTTATAATTCCCACCCACCAGACAGGTCACTCCCTGTCACATGACTGCTACCAGCCAGGGAGGGTGAAGGCCATCACATGCTTCCTCCGAGGCATGGCTGACCTCATCTTTCTGAACTGCTGCTCAGGCAACATTAGTGGGTGCCATAAGCCGTTCAGAAGAAGGTGCTATCCGCCAACTTTTGCATAGGTAGCGTCTCTGTGATTGACGGGGCGAGAGACTGATAGCACTGGCCGATTTTGCTCACTTGGTCCCCCGGCCACGGATGACCGTGGCGTCATCGGGATTCATCAGCAATCTCCGGATGAAACGATGAATGCTTTTTCTATTGGTCACTTCGGAGCTGAAAAATATATCTTTACAAATTATAATCTTCACCCCAAATCAATATACATCCATCAGTGACATTAAGATTCAAACTCCCCAAAAAATTCATGTTTAAATAAACATACTTGTAAAGCACTCACTACAGTCATTTAAAGTAAACATAGCTAATAAATAAATATTTTATGAAACGATGGTCTACAAAATGGTAAGCACCATCTGCATCTCTTTACACAGCTGAACTGCCTTCATATGTTAGGATATGTTAAAAAAAAAAAAAGTGCCATGCTGTACTAAAACAAAGATCAGTCTTCCACTATGGTGAAGTTTTGCTCATGTACATCCTTTAGACCTTATGCAGAAGTGTCCTAAACCACATACAGTCTTGCGCAGTATGACATTACTCAACTATATGTGATTTAAAGAAGATATAAAGATTTCCGGTTAGAAAAACTTCCATTCCTTGGTATTAGATTGAAGGTCAGGAGCAAAAAAGGGGGCGGAAAAAAAAAAAGCAGCAAACACTCAGCATGTTTTGGCTGACTGACTAGATGTAGAATTACTATGTAAATTTCATTTTTTTTCATAGAACCAGTCTGTTACAGTTGACAGCTTGTGCAAAAAAAAAAACACCCTTCTTTCCATAAGGAGGTTGGAGGCTGGTACTCCTTCTGACTGATGAAGCCTCAAAACACCACATTTAAACCAAATATTTCCACCAACAAAATGGACCACACAGCATCAGGAAGCAGATGAGGACTCGTGGCATGCCAGTTTTACCACTCGTGATTACTGCAGCCATATTTCACATATAACCTAATGTTCTGTGCGCTAATCGGAGCACATCCAGTCACTTCAGCACCATGGCAACAACGTTCGTCTCTAATCAGAGCCTAATGCAGCAAACGGAGGAAGAAAATCAGTGACGCACCGTGCACAGCGCTGGTCCCGGTGCAACGTGTGTACTTTAATTTGTTCAATCTGTTGGAGTGGAAGCTGCAGTGGTCCCCGAGAACACTTTTAGAAACACTAACCACCGTTTCGAGTGCATGCAGAAGGTTGGTGTTCGTGGTGCTAATAATACATGCTACCTTGTTAATCAGTGATCAGCCTTAAGGAACTAAACCTCTGCCAACATAACCACTGACAAAGGGAAGGGTACAAGGGCACTTTCTACTTCACAAAAGCACCAAAACTTGCCACTGAAATAATAGCAAAGAATCCAGGTACCAGGAAGAGCTGAAAGTATTTAGGGGGTGGGGCTAGCAGTAATGCTGGTTGCTGATTGATTGATTACATCATACAACCTGAAACACTGCACACACACCAGCTGGTTTACTGCAACCTGTAAAGACTTCATGCAGAGTGGCCGTATTTACTTAAGCCAATTATTTTATTTTCATCCTATATTCTTTATCAACAGTTCATCTAGGTGTGGATATTCCATCTTGTTGACAAAACAGCAATATTAAAGGAATCCTACAGCGGATTGATTTTCAAACTTATTTTATGTAAAAGTAGTTGCAGATTTCAAAAATCTAACTTTCATTTTCAGAGACCAAAAGGTTTTCGAGAAAAATGCATTTTTCTTCAAATACCAAATGGGCTTCCTGTAGTAGTGACGTATGCGATAACGGGTAGTGGTCGCTTGGATCAACTTCAGCTGTTTACATAGTAGTTTTGCTAGTTTAACAAGTATTTTTACTGAATTTATTAGTTTTTAAAATAAGTATGCCTCATTGTGTTGTACATAAATGCTATAATGATGCCAAGAAGAAAGACGAGAAGATATCTTTTCACCTGGCCAGAATCACCTGATTATTTGCAAGAAACGGATTCACGCCACTGGAAGGGCTCAAAACAACCTACCTGCAGTGCCCTAATTATGTTCCGATGGAATTAAAAGCAAGAGCAACATGGGCTTCTAGAATTAAAAGATGATGCCCTGCCAACAATATTTTCCCCCATCATTCAACTCCAAAAGTCGATGCAGTGTTGGGTGTCAGAGACAACATCGCAGAGGTTAGTTTCGACTTTGTTCTACCATGATTCTTTGTAGTACATTATCGAGGTCTTACTTGAACAGTTATCGGTATTCCGATGTGTTGTAGGTTATTCAGTGTATCCTGGAAGAAAATACAGGTGACAAAGAAAACACTGACGCTGAAGAACAATCACTGACGGATCAAGAGATGAAACATTCGATTGAACTTCAGGTACATTCTACTATACTCTAGATAAGAGAATTGCTCAGAACATTTGCTGGCCACAACAGCAGCATGCTGAAACTTCTTTGGACACCATCTTCAGAGCGGAGCTCCGTTTTGTCGTTATTTTCTCTGCTAGAATCACTCTTGTAAGCCACCATTTCATCTTCGTGATATTCTGGTTCGAATTGGAATAGTAAAGCCATACTAAAAGGTAAACATAGTAGATTATGTACTAAAAATACACTGAGGCAACTGAAGCTCTTCCAAGCGACCACTACCTGGTATCATCGTATAGCTCACTACCACAGAAACCGCATCTGGTATTCTATTTATGTATTTTTTTTTAAATGCATTTTTCTCGGAAACTATTTGGTCTCTGAAAATGAAAGCTTGATTTTTTTTAAATCTACGACGAATTTTACATAAAATAAGTTTGAAAATCAACCTGCTGAAGGATCCCTTTAATCTAAGCACAACTTACATCCATGGATGCTGTTGATTTTTACAGCTGTTACGGAGACTTTTATAATAGAAAAGCGGGGGGGGGGG
>JAPEKM010000021.1:9206514-9219424 GCA_027575975.1 Cathorops multiradiatus
GGTTTCACCTTTGACCAACTTCCCTCGGTCTACACAAGATGTCATATGAACCCAAAACAGCCGGAATTCTCCTTTAAATTCAGATTATCCCTAGTCACCGTATACTAGATCAGTGAATTTTCTTTTAAATAAGTATTTTTTGTTGTTGTCGTTTGCCTGCTTGCAGCCTCGATGTGTCATGAAGCTGTTATGCAAGTTGTTTTGAATCTTTACATCATCGTCCCATGACTCAGTAGTGTTGTCTGTCATTAACATTCATGTGACCGTCCACGTGAGGCACATCATCTGAAGAGCTGACATAACAAACACACTGTTGTCCAGTCTATCCTGGTTTCTTGGCAGTTTGTTTCCAAAGTATGATTAAAACACGTCACCCACGACTGCTACACATCATCCTGTAACTATAGAGATGATTGGTGTATAATTTGTGACATCATAGACCACATCTGTGTACCGTTTCAAAAATAGTGACTCCTCTCTTATTAGGATTAACACTCTTCTTTCACCTTTTTTTTTTATTTTCTGCAGTGGTGCTGAAGACAAACACGGTTACATCTGGGACCGCCATTACAACATCTGTCTGGCTCGCCTGCAGCACGACGACGTGGTGAACTCCGTGGCTTTCAGCCCCACCGACCAAGAGCTCCTGCTGTCCGCCAGCGACGACTCCACCATCAAAGTGTGGCGCTCTCCACGCATGGTGCGCCTGGCACGGCGCCCGACTCGAACCCGGGATCTCCTCGCCTCCCTCCGAGCTCGTCGGAACGCTAACTCGAATTTCAAAGGCAAACTCTGAACAGGAAACCATACGGTGGAGACAGTACTGTAAAAACACTCTCTAGCTTCTCTGATCTTGACTGGTGACTGTGTGATGTCATTTTAACTAAAAAGACCCCCTTTCTAATACTGTTATGAGGTCGTGTATCACCTCCGGCATCACAGAGAGGTCTGGGTTCAATGAAAGAAGCACTCTAGGGGCACTAAAAGAACCTCCTGGGCGTGATTTCGTCGGAAAAACGGCTCTAGTGCTGATTTTTGTGAAACGGATTTTTTTTAAAAAGTCGAAAAGATCACCCAAAGAGCGTCGTATTTGATGTGCGTTGATCCGCTGTGTGAGCACGTCGTGTTGGAAACCATACCTTTTTAAAAAGAAACACTTTTTTTTTTTAAACAAAATGTTCTCAAAGTCATTCAACTCCATAAGTATTGGCGCCCTGCGTGAAAATTGAGCGGTTCCCCTGCCTTGCAAAATTATCAGCACCCCACATTTCCTATATAAACCCACTCGTGATGACGTTAACATACTCTTCTTGTCGTGTACGTCTGCTTTCTGTGTTTCAGGCTGAAAATTGTCAACAGGTTTCAAATCCAGAGACTGAAACGATTGTTGGTGTTGATGTTACGCTCCTGTCTTGATTCAGATGCAAGTCTGTGGAAGTTCTCTCATTAAAAAGATGAATCTATGGTCAAGTTCTTACCTCCTAGCAGAGGCAACCCGATTTTATGTTTCGACAAATGCAAATATTTGTATTTCGCAGAATCCTAGATGCCGTCAGTTAACGTTATATTACATTACAGGCATTTAGCAGATGCGCTTATCCAGAGCGACGTACAATATACCCAGAACAGCCTGGGGAGCAGTTAGAGGTTAGGTGCTTTGCTCAAGGGCTGGTCCAGGGATTCAAACCAGCGGCCTTTTGGTCCCAAAGCAGCTTCTCTGACCATTAGACCGTGGCTTCCGTCATTTTTAGTTAGTGTGCTTGTTCTTGTCTTCGATTTCCTCAGCTTTTGTGTCCAATTGTTAACAAATTTCCATATTTTTGCACTTTACACCTTATGTGCACGAATGTTTGTTTTCATATCTATTTCCTGACGCGTACACCTTAAAAAACATCCGTCTGTCTCCTGTACCGATCTTTGACGTTGTGTGTGCAAACCTCCGGTTTGGAAATACTCAGATGTTTTTGTTAGAGCAGAGCAAAATTATATTTTACACATTCATGATGGGTGCTAATAATTCTGGAGTTGACTAGAGGTGCAGAGTAGAATTATTTACATTAAATCCCTTTATTGTCTTTTTAATTAAAAAGAGCTTTATATCCACTGTATGGTGCAATGGCTTTATTTTGAGTTGTATATATTGATCAGCAAAAAAAAAAAAATTCCTGCGGATATTTAACACTCGAAACACTAAAATTCCCCTCAAAAACGGTTTTCGTAATTGCTTGAAAGAAGCATTTAGAAGCGTGTATTTTAAAGCATGTTAGCGGATGATTTATTCAGGGTGTTTACGAAGTGAAGTTGTAACCTCTTGGCAGAGGCAAGCAGATTCAGAATGCCGCAGGAACGTGAAGTACACGGTGTTTACTAATCCAGAATTTTACGCCTCTCGTGCTGCTTGTTCTTGATGGGCTTGTGTTTTCTAGCACGAGTTCCCCCCCCGATGTCTGACATGTGAGTAAAGTGTGATATTAAAACCTTTTCCCATCACAAGCCACGGAGTTTAACATTGTGTATTTGTGCATTTTCATTTCACTGTAAATGCAGCACTGATGAACGTTGCAAGCTGTTCACATCAACTAAGAATCATTTCATTTTCCATGACACGCAGATCTCCAGTTTGTATCACTCATCACACGTTCATCAATTTTAGTAAATGGCTCAGAAACAAGGAACACCTGAATACTCGAATTGACATAATTCATATATTAAAAGGATAATTACAGCTGATAATTATAAACAGTAACAATTATTCCACAAAATTGAGTTGTACATGAGCTGATTGCTATGTACTATTATAATCCATGTACGACTAGATTGAGTGGAATAACTATTTTATTCTATCTACGTTCACCTAGATTTTGAGAAACGGAGTATTTTTATTTTTAGCAAATCCGATCAATAAAAAATTTACACAAAACGTCCAATAAAATAATTTCCGCTTACCTATCGATGGCTGCACGAATTGACTTTTTAGTGTTGCTTTTTTGAAGAAAGTTCCGGTTTGCTGTCATGTCGAGGCATAGAATAGCTTTATTTATTTAATTCTCCGTTGGACGTTTCAGTTCTGTAATTTTCAAACTTTTTCAATAGAAACTTTTGCACCAGTTTAAAAAAATAACTGAACAAATTTTAAGGCTTAAAGATGAAAGTAAACAAACCGGTGAAATGACAGTTTAAAAAAAGAAAGGTTCTTACCATGAAATATTTCCATTCCATATTTTGGTGCTTTTTTATTTTTGAGGGGCTTTATTTTCAAGTAGTTTTTATTTCATCTTCGATTTGCTCAGCAACACGTTCTGCCATTTTGTTTTTCTTTACTCACAGTATACGAGCTGATATCCTAGTAGTAGAGTAGCCAATCAGCGCACGATTGCTTATATCCAGTGAATGTGGATAGAAAAACAATATATAGTTGGTTAATAGTTCTCTTTTCTATTGTCAGTCAGTATTTGTAGGACGTCATGTCATGTATGAAAGTCGTCATGAATGGAAAATTAGATACAATTTTTTTGCCGTGTAATATTCAGGTATAAATTTTTGGTGTTATTATAAAACATACCAAATACTTTGATATGATTGTTACTCCAAATAAATATCCGATTCAACAGAAAAATTGTACAGTATTTGTGTCACGCCACGGGATTAAAATTTATTTTTTTTTTTTAATATCAGATGATGTTCTGTTTACAGAATGCGTAGAAACAGTGTTAAAGCGTGCACTGTTTTCACTGGCTGATCCAGTAACTATCAACAAATCGCCTCAACAGCGCCCCTCCGGGACATTTACGGCACTTTTCAATGCCGTTTCTATGCATTCTGTAATGTGGCACGACATATTTGTAGCAAAAGATGTTTGCATAAAATAAAAATTTAATTTGCGTTAATGTTACATATACTGTACAGTTCCATTAGCTGTAAACATCGGCATGGTTCACTGTTACTTACACAAGTTGATTTCTGTGCTAGTTTTTTTTTTTTAAATGCACTCGGAAAGAGCTTTTTCCTCAAAAAAAACCTGTCAAAATTACTATGTTTAATGACGATTTGTTTTTCCAGACAAGCACCTTGGGATGTGTGGATATTTCTCAGAGGTACCAAAATTAGCTGACGTTCTTTCCGTTAGCTAACAAAACCAAGGCTTGTGGATTCATGGGTCACTTAGATATCAACCCCCCCAATCTTTTCCACTTCTGTGAACGGACTCTTTGCATTCATGGAGCAGCACTGCGATTTATTTTATTCGCAGAAACAGCTTTCAAGCGGGGCGGCACGGTGGTGTAATGGTTAGCGCAGTCACCTCACAGCAAAAGGGTCCTGGGTTCGAGCCCCGTGGCCAGCGAGGGCCTTTCTGTGTGGAGTTTGCATGTTCTCCACGTGTCTGCGTGGGTTTCCTCCGGGTGCTCCAGTTTCCCCCAAAGACATGCAGTTGGGTTGACGTGGGGCGGCCTTGGGCTGAGGTGCCCTTGAGCAAGGTACCGAACCCCTGACTGCTCCCTAGGCGCTCTGGTGTGGCTGCCCACTGCTCTGAGTGTGTGTTTGTGTGCGTGTTCACTGCTTCAGATGGGTTAAATGCAGAGGATGAATTTCACTGTGCTTGAAGTGTGCATGTGACGAATAAGAAAGGTTTCTCGTTTTTTTTGATGATTTTATGGATTAAAAACATTGAGATGATGAACCATCTGAAAGTCTTTTTTGTACATCTTACCTTCTCCGAATAAGTAATGGTTACTAACTGATATTAATTATCTTTGATTCGTAATTATCAGGTATTACCTACTCGCAAATAAGAGATAATTTTACCCAATTTCAATGAGAAAGTAGCTGTTGCATAGATACATTAATGTGAGGAAAATTTTACCCAATTAATTTAAGTATTTAGCTTTTGATTTCAGTTATTTTATACTCACTATATGGAATTAAATCTACCCCGAACAAGTCAATGCAAATTGTTACCTCAGATTTATTGGGTAAATTCTATAGGTTACTTTTTTCATTGCATTAAATGGTGCGATTGGAGTCTTGTTCTCTGACTCGATTCAGATCAATAGTGGACTTGACTCCATACCCACACTATGACTATCTGCACGCTAGAGACTATTTCCTTAAGGAGTATACCTGGACCATAATATCCCCACCCGTTTCTAACCCTGTATCACTGAGAGCATCATCACCAGCTGTATTGTTGTATCGTATGCCAGTTGCTACACCCACATGAACAAGGCTCTTCAAACAGTGATGTAACAGACTCCTAATCGTACAAGACATCTATTGGAAAATCTAACTCTCTGGAAGATTCATATAACTTGGTGCCCTGTCAGGGGGTAAATGATGCTAAGCAGAGGCCTTGCTTGCATTCATGGCCGTAACTCCCATTGAGAACACCGAGGTCATGTCCTCTGTATTTTTTTCAGAAATTTCAAATTGGTCTATGCTGAATTTGAGCAGTGATCAATGTAAAACGTAGCATCCACATGTCATCTGTATTTCCCCCCAATAAAACTCACATTCGTCTAATGTCATCTGAAATCTCTCCGCCTCTATCATTGCCGTGTCTAACGCAGCGTCACGCGACGGAGCCTATACTAGCGTCGGACGGGGAAGTTGGGTTTTGGATAAAACAGGCAAGGTGTAGTCTATGCTCGATCACATATGCCTGTCTAACCTAACGTCGGCTAATAGTCACATCACATTATAGAGCTTTACCCGAGTGCAAAATGAAAAAGTTGCAACAAACTAAATTAAGGTTTGGACAGCCAACAGAAGAGCCGGGAAAGAGAAGGAGGGAAAGTGAGAAAATAGTCAGTGCAGTGTGTGAACGTCTCTCACCACACACAACTCTCTCCTCTCTCACACATACACACAAATAATACACTCTCACACACTCTCTCTAATACATAGTCTTCACACAGAACTAATAGCCCTACATTCTAATGTAATTTAAGATAATGAAATGTAAATAATGCCAATACTTCAGGTAGCTGAGCAATACATTCAGTTCAGTTTAGACTTTTATGTCAGACAAAACTCCACAGTTATGATGGCACAGTTTTAGAATTATTAAAGTAAATGTGTTGTGAGCCAAACTTACATTACAGGCAATGGTGAATACACTCTGTTTCAGAGAATGCATGCAAATGGATCTCAATTCAAGAAAGTCAGATAGACTACATTACATTTACAGTACTGCTCAGAATGTCTCTACACATACAGACACCCACAAATAACACACAAACTCTCTCTCTCTCTCTCTCACACACACACACACACACACACACACATACACACACACACACACACACACACACACTATTATTATTATTATTATTATTATTATTATTATTATTATAAGGTGTAATACTAAAGCTTACAATTCAGTTCACACCCTTTCTGTCATGTGTATGATGCAATGTAAATTAATGCCAATACTTTAGGTAACTGGTACTTTAGGTGTGTATACTCAGTTCAAGAGTTCACTTACCTTTCTACTTTTGTCAGAAAAACACCACAGTTATGGTGCCACAGTTTTAGAATTGTTAAAATAAATGTATCCGACTTCCGGTGGAGCGAGCACCTAAGATGGCTGCGTAGGGGAATCCGCTACGAAACCACTCACCTACCCCCTCATTTAATAATGATTGACATATCCTAAATACAGAAAATAAGTGTGTGGAGGATTGTAACTTCATATTAATATGCAACCAGTCCAAAAAACTCTTACACACTACGGCTTGAGAAGTGTAACTCGACAGACCCAGGAGGGCACAAAGCATATGGCAGCTACCCCGGACCTACCGCAGATAGATACCACAGCTGAGCTAACAAACATTAAAACGCTGCTACAAGGCAGCTCATCCAATATGAGCAGATTAAAAACAGGGATGGATGCAGTTCAAACGGCTGTGGAGAAACTGGGAATTGGAGTGGCTTAAGCTAAGACTCGTGTTTCGGCCCTTGAAGATCAAGGCCAAAGCCTGAGTGTCGCGGTGAACACGGCTACCAAAACAATCGCCCAACTTCAGGAGAAAATAACATACTTGGAAGACACTGGCCGCCATAATACTGTCTGTATAGTTGGAGTAGTGGAGGGCGCCAAAGGAGGAGACATGCAAAAGTTTGTACAGACATTTTTGGAGGAAAGATTGGATATCAAAATGGGTCCGGACTTTGAGATTGAGTGCGCCCACAGAACAGGTCAGCGGGCAACAGTGACTGGCATATTCTGGTGCGTTTCCTGAGGTTTAGAGCCAGAGAAGCAGTGCTAAGGGCGGCCCGGGAGAAGGAGCGGATGGAACGGAGAGGCAAGCAGGTATCCTTTTTCCAGGATCTTTCACAGGATATTATTCAGAGTTTGATGGAGTAAAGAGGCAGCTGCAGGAGAAGGGGCTTCGGTGCACCATGTTATACCCAGCTGTGCTGAGAGTTTTGGCGGATAATATCTGGCATACCTTTGCTTCTCCAGAGGAGGTGAGAAGCTTCATTTCTGAGCAGGCCTCATGAAGATCCCAACGCGACATGGAGGATATCATTGATGTTGAGTGAGCCATTTCTAGGCTCCGTTTAGAGGACATGAATTCATGTTCTTTATAAGATTTAGGTGGTGGGCTCATTTCATTTGGTTGCTTGTATAAAATACATAAGTTCTGTATCTGATGATAGGTGTGTGTATTTGATAGGGATGGAGGAGGAGGGGAGGTGTTCAGTGGGTCAGGACTCTGAGTTTCACGGACGTATTAGTCTGTTGTTTTGGTTTAAGGGATTATGGAGAACCACTCTGTTTTTTTGAGGTTCTCATGTGTGTGTCTTAGTTTCTATGTGTGGGTTTTGTTTTTGTTGCTTTTTTTTTCCGTATGTACACGTTTCTTAGAGAGGGAGACATTAAATTCAGGTCGGTTCTCACATTACCACACTTATTGTTATGTATGTCAGAGCTTGATGAGATGGTCGAGGGTAAAATAGAAGTGTTATGTTAATATGGCAGACAGGCTTAAGTTACTATCGTGGAATATTAAAGAGGCGAATCTTGCTATTAAGAGGAAGAAACTTCTATATCTAAAACAAAAGAAGGTGGACATCTGCTTTTTGCAGGAAACTCATTTAAATAATGAAGAGTCTACTAAGTTACAAAGGGATTGGGTGGGTAAAATATTTTAGTGCCTACTCATCTTGTCAGCGGGGTGTATGTATATTGTTCCGTAAAAATCTAAACATTACTATCCACAAGCAACTCTCGGACAGGGACGGCAGGTGGGTGGCTGTCCGTGTAGATTTGTTTGGCAGTAGATGCTCTCTTATTAATATCTATGCACCAAATATGGATTCTCCGATTTTTTTTTGCTGACATATGCAATGTTGTGAAACAAACGGGGAATACTTACGTTATTATTGGGGGGGGATTTCAATCAGGTTAGAGACCCAACTCTAGATAAGACCAAAGTTGCTAATACAAGATTAGTATATAAATCTCAAATAGCTATTGATAAGAGGAGATGGGTCTCGTCGATATTTGGAGGATTTTACACCCCCAGGATAGGGAGTACACCTTCTACTCTAACCCACATGCTTCATATTTGCGTATAGACTATTTTCTAATATCTAAACAATTAGTGAGTACAACTGTTACTGCTTCAATTGGTAATATTGTACTGTCAGATCACGCCCCAGTTGAAATGATGTTAGGTTCAGGGTCCTTATCTGAAACCCCTAGAAGCCGTTGGAGACTCAACACCTCGCTGCGCCGAAATGAAAAATCCTGTAACTTTATTAGAAAGGAAATTATTGAGTATTGGGAATTTAATGAAGGGTCAACTTCTAACCCAGGTCTAGAATGGGATGCATTTAAAGCCTGCTTGAGGAGTCGCTTAATACAACACTGTTCCTATTTGAAAAAAACAATCTGCTATACAATTACTTGAATTGGAGAAAGGAATTAAAGATCTTGAAAAAATATATGCACCCCAGTTAGATCCAGCAGTGTTTACACAATTAAACAAAATGAAACTGGACCTAAACTCTATCCTACAGAAGAAGGCAGAGTATGCATTGTTTCAGTGTAGACAGAGGTACTGCAGGTACGAGCAAGGGGAAACTGGCCCAGAGAGTACAACAGCAGTACAGTCGCACTTTAATAACTTTCGTGGAGAATGAAAAAGGGACCTTAGTAACTGACAGCAGGGAGATTAACGAAACATTTAGGGTATTTTACCAAAAATCGTATTCGTCACAGGGTACAGTAGCCCAGGATGATATAGATAAGTTCTTATTACAGGTGCATCTGCCGACCCTGTCTGAGGAAAAACAAAAAGAAATAGATGGAGATATTATATTAGGAGAGGTTCAGCAAGCCATAAGAAAAAATAAGCTCTGGGAAGTCCCCTGGGGATTATGAGCTACCGACAGATTTTTATAAAGAATTTGTGGATCACCTGATAGCACCAAGGTTAGTGACAGTATTCAGGGATGCAATTGAAAGGGGCAAGATGCCAGAAAGCATGCAATCGGCAGTAATTACTCCGATACATAAAAAAGGTAAAAATGCGCAGCAATGTGGAAGCTACCGCCCAGCGTCTCTAATAAATGTAGGTGCTAAAATATTGACTATGAGACTGGATGCACACATGCCTAGTCTTATACAGCCAGACCAAGTTGGTTTTATTCAAGGAAGGTCCTCAGCGGATAATGTTCATAGGTTACTTCATTTAATTTGGCAAGTAAGGAATAGCCTTGATCCTGTGGTTACTTTCAAAGAAGTCCAAAAGACCAGTCTACGTAGCCTTCATCGATCTAAAGGCCGCCTATGATTGGATCCCAAGAAATGCCTTGTTTCAGTGCCTTGATATTCGACTAAAATGTCCACGCTTGATTGCGATTTTGTGCGCTTTGTATACTGGCACAAAGGCATGCATCAAAGGATCAACCAACTTCTTTGAGACCCTTGTGGGGTGCCGACAGGGTGCTCTTGAATCCCCTCTGATTTTCAATGTTTACATGGACTTTGTTGTCAGAGTCACAAAAAGTGAGATTATAAAATCCAACCCCGACGCAAGAATCAATATCACCTATAGTATGCCCAGTGAGGTATCTCCCCGAGAGCTTCATAAGAAAGCACCGGCATACAGAAATGTACAAGTTACTGAGATACTGTATGCTGATGATCAAGTCATATTCGCCAAGACACAAGAGGAACTGCAGCATATGCTTAATATCTATGATGGCAACTTTAGATGGTTTGGGATGCAGATCTCATATACTAAGACTGAAACAATGATTTTCAATGTTGATGAACATCTAATGGAGCTGCCAAGCCTGGTGAGCATCAGGTCAAACGATCTGAAGAATGTGAAAAGCTTCAAGTATTTGGGGTACACCATAACTAACTCTGGGAGTACTATTCAATCCCTACACACTCAAATTGGTGCAGCATATCAAAAATGGAACGATCTAAAGCATGTCTTAACTGATAAGCGGATACGTCTAGAAACCAGAGTGAAATTCCTCACCACATGTATACGATCGAGGCTTTTGTATAGTGTTCAAGCATGGCAATTGACAATGGACGACTTGAATAAGGTGGAAGTCATCTGGCATGGCTTCCTGCGGAAAATGGTTCGGAGAGGATTCGAAAGAAAAACTCGCCAGATCGGGCAGAAAGGGAAGGAACCGAGGTTGACTGGAGCTTCAGTTTTTCTAACAAGAAGCTACATACCATCACAAAAACATACTCCATCCAGGACTTTTGTGTGACACAACACCTGAAATACCTGCCACATGTATGTAGGCTTGATAACAACGCCCTCCAGGAACAGGTGCTGTTCGATGTGTCAACCCCGAAGAAAATATGGGACAGAGTTGAAAAGGAGCTTGCGGTCAATGTACAGCAAGCAAGGAAAACAATGATGGAGAAGACAGACTTTATGCAATTGCTGGATGTATGTATCCAGCGGTAGCACCCCAAGGCTGCCTCCGACACCACAGGGGAAATCTGATGACGATGATACTAATGTTTGAACTTAGGATGAGTTCAGAAATCAATATTTGGTGGAATAACCCTGACATTCAATCACAACTTTCATGCATCTTGGCATGCTCTCCACCAGTCTTTCACATTGCTCTTGGGTAACCTCATGCCACTAATTAAATCAGTTCAGCTTTGTTTGATGGTGTGTGACCATCCAGCTTCCTCTTGATCACATTCCAGAGGTTTTTAATGGGGTTCAGGTCTGGAGATTGGGCTGGCCATGACAGGGTCTTGATCTTGTGGTCCTCCATCCACACCTTGAAGGACCTGGATGTGTGGCATAGAGCATTGTCCCGCTGGAAAACCCAATCCTCAGAGTTGGGGAACATTGTCAGAGCAGAAGGAAGCAAGTTTTCTTCCAGGATAACTTTGTACATGGCTTGATTCATGTGTCCTTCACAAACAAAAAATTGCCCCATTCCAGCCTTGCTGAAGCACCCCCATGATCATTGATCCTCCACCAAATTTCACAATGGGTGTGAAACACTGTGGCTTGTAGGCCTCTCCAGGTCTCCGTCTAACCATTAGATGAACAGGTGATGGGAAAAGCTGAAAACTGGACTCTGAGAAAATGGCCTTACGAAGGTCCTTGGTCCTCTATGGTTCAGTCCCTATGGTCTTTCTTTCACAAATCTCAGCCTGGCTTGTTTTTGCTTTTCATTGATTTTTTTTTAGCATTGAATGACTTCAACCCCACCCACAAGAGCCTGGTTTGAATCATCCTTGCCATGCACTTAACCCGGCTGCCGTTTGCCATTCTTTTTGCAGATCACCTGAGGTCATCCTACAGTTGTTGAGTGACCTTCGAAGGAGTTGACGATCATCTCAGTCAGTGGAGAGTCGTTTTAGCCCTTTGCCAGTCTGTAACTTTGTTGTTCCCAATGTCTCCTGCTTGACCTCATTCTTATGAGCTACTGTCTTTGAAATTTTGAGGATGGAAACAACCTGATGCTCACTGTATCTCTCTGCCAATAAACCCAGAATCGAACCCTTCTTTTTCTCACTCAAAATTTTTTTTTAATTTTTTACTCTTTTGGCCTGATGAACAGAGATTTTTGTATTCTAATTAAATTTAAGGTACTACTAGCACTGTTTTTGCCATTCAAACTGGTCCTATTGCAAGAGGATGGTGATGACCACAGCAGCGATTTTTATATTTTTCCTCGTTAAATAAGACTTGGTTCAGGTGATCACCTAATCAGTATCTCATTAAGTAAAATGACGTGTGCTTGTGTTGGAATTCCAACACAGACACTGGAATGAAACTGCTGCCATACATAGAGATGCTGACTTAAAAAAAAATTGAAGTGGCCTCTTAATTTTTTACAGAGCTGCAGATGTTTTATCGTTGTTGGGTATGCAGGCGACAGACAGATGTAAAAGCAAAAAGGAGTTTATTAAAAGCACACAGGCAAACAAAAAAGAAAAAAAAAAAAAACAGGTGATGGGCAGACATGGCACAAACAGAATTTCAAAGACAGGATCAAAAGGGTAAAGTCTAGACTACTAGACTTTACTAGACTAGTCTTGGAACTAGCTTGATTACCTACAGTATAATCAATATAATCAAAGGTGCACAGGGGCGTAGCACCAAATTTGGGGCCCTAGGAACAACCAGTGTCATGGACCCCCCGCCGCCAATACCTTAGCAAATATTGCACATGCACATTTTTTTGTCGTTTCATTTATTTATTGTTATTTATTGGACATTTCATTTGTTGTTTCATTTATTTTATTTATTGGACACTTGTATAGGCTAATAGTTAGGCTATTATGAAAATAAATACATTTAAGACAAATATGGGTTCTATATCACAATTATGTGGTAGCCAACAAAACGAGAGATTATTTTTAAATTATTTGACTTCGGCTGCTATCACAGTGGTATGCCCT
>JAPEKM010000021.1:14209923-14221860 GCA_027575975.1 Cathorops multiradiatus
CGCAGCCAAGGCCTACCCTGCTCCCACGTTTGCTTATAAGTCCTTTGTCGTTTCTCCTTCTCGTACGCTTTATCGGCAGCCTTTTTCTCCTCTTCAGACCGAGGTTGCTTTGTCCCCGTCTCTGGTGGTTTCTGTACACCTTTCAGAAAATTCCACATCACAACGTAGCTTTGGTAGATGTAAACAACAACAAAAACACATGTTTAAATGGGTGATAATTTGGCCACATCTATTGAATTTGATAACGTGATGTTGCAGCGGGGGCATGGCCAAGCGTCGGTCTATGAATGGAGGGCGGAGTCAGGGAATGTAAGTGGTGGAATCATTGCACCTGATGGGGATTAACCTGTGTTTGTGTCTTCCCCAGTGACCACGCCCTTTAAAAGGAGAGGAGAGCAGAGATGTGTGCACGCGCATGGCTGGGAAGTGATAAAAGGCTGAAAATCTAGCAATAAATAGCTGAGAAATCAGTTCTGGCCTGCCGTGCTTCTGTGCTCCACCCACCTGGTCCAATACTACACGTGATGCATCTTGTTGAATATTGTGGTAATATGCATGCACAGTAGTGAAAAAACCGACAGCCTGACTCGTACACTATATGATTCGGAATTCTTCGGTATTTTCCGTCCTGCCGATTGATAGACACAGCACGTGCTTATTAATATGTGGCGGCTTTAGTTGACTGTGTGTCTGAATCTTCGCTTCATTTATTTATTTTCAAGTAGCCAGCTGGGCTGGCTAGTGATGGGAATTACTTGCCAAATGAAAAATTAAGTCGCCTTGGGCGACCACGAATGTCAAGGCCTGGTTATGTTTAATCCCGCTATGCATGATGATGATGATGATGATGATGATTATGATAAAGTATTTTAATTCACTCCCCCCTCCCCAAAGGTCACATGACAATTTCAGCTTGTCAAGTCTGAAAGACTTGACGTGTTTTAAAATGCCTTTAATAGAAAGTGTGTGTTTTGAGGAAGAGTATCTCTGGGATGAAGTCCTCAAACAATGCAATGTTTTGGTCTTTTATCCGTTATGGCCTCGCGAGCTGATTCCAGATCAGTTTCTTGTCGCTTAAATCACTCTGCTGAATTCTCAGCTTGCCTGAGATCAGCACAAAGCGAGCAGTGAAGCTCTGAACAAGGCCTGCGATTGTACAGTGTCCTTTGACCACCTCATGAAGCCTGGGTTCTTGGAGAGTTTTCACGTTCCTTTTCTTGTAAATCAGAGCTCGTTGCGTGAAGCCTGTTGAGCTTAAGTTGGAGTTGGTGGTGTGGAAAAGCAGGTATTTCTCCATGCATATCTGATCCCATTCACCCCTTTCACATATCCCACAACTCACTGGGTGGTTGGGAACTTCCCATGGTCAGGCTCAGGCTACTGACAACAGTAAAAAAACAATATTTGGGCCACATAATCATTTGATATTCAAATGTTCTCGCATTTTTTAGCCCCTGCTGGCTCAAAGGCCCAAAGGGTGATTGTCGTGGCAATTTCCTTCCATTCGTCCATCCATCTATCCTGGGAAAGGTACTTGCCTTCTGAAATCAACTCCCCTCATGATATTTGGATGAATTTTATGAAACTTGACAAGGCATTGTATGTTGGTAATATGTTGTAATTTCATTAAATTGGGTCACGTTTGACCAGAGTTACAGCCCTTGATTAACAGCCTTGTACTTTTGACAATTTCATGAAGGTGTGCTCGCCTTCTGACATCAACTCCTCTCTCCATTTTTGGACGAATTTCTCGAAGCTTGGTTATATGAAAGACCGTGTTATGACGGTAATATGCATATTGTGATTTTAATTTTGGTTGTGAAAATTTTCCCAGAGTTTTGACCCTTGATTTAAATAACTTTGACAATTTCATGAGGGTGTACGTACTTCTGAAATCAACTGCTCTCATAATTTGTGGAGGAATTTCACCAAACTTGGCAAAAGGCTTTGTTATATGACATCTACACGCATATTGAAATTTTGTTTAATTTGGGCAAATTTTCCCCGAGTTATGCCCTTGATGATTAACAAACTTCGGCAATTTCATCAAGGTGTGCTTGTTTTCTGAAATCAACTTCCCTCAATTTTTATCCCCCGCTGGCTGAAAGACCTGAAGGGGGATTGTCATGGCAGTGTCCATCCATCCTGGGAAGGGTACTCGCCTTCTGAAATTAACTCCTCTCGCAAATTTTGGAGGAATTTCACGAAACTTGACAGGATTCTTTGTTGGTAATACACATATTGCAATCTTGGTTTTTAAGATGATACTGCTTGAAGTGATTGATAAATTGTACACTGTTAATGTTGTTGGCCAGAGTTATAATGCCGAGTAGTTGGAGCATGTTTGAAGGTTCTCGTCATACAGGTCCTCATAAATCATTGTGATTTGATAAATTGTAAATCAGATGCAAACTGTTATTAGATTTGCTTTTATATATCTAGTTACTGGTTTCATGGGGGAGGTTTTTTTTTTGGTAGTCGTCATCAGCACAGATGATTTGAATCAGCCAGCTTTGCATCATCCCTCGTACAACCCTTTCGCTTTCACACTCTGCACTGTTTACATGAAATGCATGTTCCAACTACCATAGGTGCTAAATAAGGCAACTAGACTTGCTTGAAATTATTGACGAGGTTTCACCTCTCATCCAAAAGGCTTCTTCAGTTCTGTCTTTGGAAAAGCTAGCAAGCAAAAATACATCAAGGAAGCACTTCAGAAGTGTGGCTATCCCAACTGGGCTTTAGTCAAGACCAGAAAAGGAAACCTAACGGACAGGGACAAAAACGACAACAAACGCAAAAACATAGTCCGGAAATGTAGGGAATGACCATCTGAGAAATTCCGGAGGATCTTGTACAAATGCAACATCCCTGAACGTTTCTGGTCCAGAAATTGGTCCACCCACAGGATCAAATACCCAGACATGAACAGGACAACGTAGTGTATGCAGTGCATTCCTCACGGACCTGTACATTGGGGAAACAAAACAAGCACATGGCTCAACACAGGAGGGCCAGTTCCTCATGTCAGGACTTTGCAGTCTCTCCATCTGAATAACAAAGGACCCACGTTTCAGGACTGCAATGCATTCTAGCCAGAGAAGACCAGTGGCTTGAAAGAGGAATAAAAGAAGCTGTCTTCGTCAACCTGGAATGACCATCACTGAACAGATGAGGTGGTCTGAGACTCCATTTATCAGCCACTTACAATTGGCACACTTCTTCCCAGAAAACTGAGTACACATCCACACCAATACTCTGCTGACTTCAATGACCTACATGATGGCAAAGAGAACCAACAACCCACAGATCACCCTAACAACCCTCTAGGCTGCTAACACCTACAGGATGACTGAGTGGGTCAACGACCCATGTGACCTCAACGACTCCCCTTAGGTTTGCTTTTGGTCCACTAGAGGATAAATACCTGGACCTCGTCACTAGTCTGACAGAACTGAAGAAGCCTTTCAGATGAGAAGTGAAATGTCTTCAAGGATTTCACGCAAGTCCAGTTGCTACTTTTAGCACCTACGGTAGTTGGAACATGGGTTTAATTTAATATAGCCCAATATTTGTTTTTTGTACTGTTCTTAGCAGCCTGGGCCTGGCCATCGCAAGTTCCCAACTGCGCAGTGGATTGTGGGATATGTGAAAGGGGTGAATGATGTAGACTAATGCATGCTTTAAATAGACCCTACAGTAGGGAGAACTACACAACCTCGATCTTCTACACCCGGTCAGGTGTGTCTGCAGAACGGGCCTCAAATTCTGGCTTGAATACAGATGTTGGAAATGACAAATGGATCTTGTGTGGCATGGTTTAAATAACAGATGTGGACCCAAAACACCATGATGGGAGCTCTAGCATGTCAGATTTAAAAAAAAAAAAAACAAACAAACCAAAAACCCTTGCCTTGTTTTGACAACTCTTCCTGTGATGTGTTCCTTCTTTAGCCATGATTGACCACTTCTTGACCGTCCTCCCCACCATGCAAGGACGTGAACTGATTGGTCAAGATTAAATTTATCATGTTGCCAGCCATCCGACCAAGACCCGGAGATACCGTAAAAATTTATAGCACTATGATTTGTATAATCTGACATGGTGACCATGATCTACAAATCAGACGACCTCCAAAATGCCACACATGAGCAGTGGCGACCTCGAGCTGTCTTAGTCAAATAAATCAAACTAACCTCTGTCTAGAGCGGTGTTCTTTCTAGACTGAGACTTCTTTCAGTGACCCAGGATTGAGTTCTCTTGTTCACTTCATGAACTGTCCAGCCGCAGAACCCAAACCAGTTACACTGTTCTTCTAAACGTAGCCTCAAAATGTTTTGTCGGACTTGTTTTCCTAGTTCGATTTAAGTGGACTTCATTGCTCCTTTTTCCTCGGAGTGTTTCTTCAAATACAAGACCACTTTATTTTGTGTTGGGACGAGACAAGCAACTTTTATTCTTTGAAATAAAATAAGAGGAGAGCAGGGTTCTCTACAAAATCTGTAGTAGCTAGCTTTCATTTCGGAAAAAAAGGCGGCACCAGAATTTGTGGTGTCAAAGGTACACCAATGCTGGTGGGTGTCTGCGGGCATCCCCACCCCAAGGAAAATTTTGAAACTTTCCAGCCTTCTGGCACATTTTCAGCTAATAAATTACTAACCGTTTCCGTGTGTGTGTGTGTGTGTGTGTGTGTGTGTGTGTGTGTGTGTGTGTGTGTGTTTTTGCTTGGCTCTCTCAGTTCTCCTCTGTAGTACGCTTCCTGGCTCTGTAACATGACTACATGCGCTACGGTGTGGTCATGTGGTCCGGCTCAGCCAGTCTGTGCATGAGAATTGATCAATAAATATAGCGTATCTTCCAGTCATGCTAGACTCCAATTGAAGACCATTTCGGGTGAAATAATTGGATTTGCAGGAAATTGTGGGCGTTTGGAGATGACCTAAATCGCTTGAACATTGAAAAGCAAGGGTATGTGTTTTTAATTTTCTGGGATCGAGTAGCTGGCGCAGACTGCCTCTGTGTAGGTGGAGAAAACTGCTGGCCGCCAGCGCTTGTGGACGTCTCTGGGAGAATAATAATGGCCGATCTGCTGCCAATACGTCATTTTAAGAACCAGAGTCCCTAAATGACGCTGGTTAAACTGACGACAATGGTGTGTGTTGGTAGAAGTGACGATGCTTGCTGGTGCCAAGTTGCTGAATGTGATCTGTTCGTTCATTCATTCATGGCTTGGAGATGCTCGGGTCTCTGTTGCCTGGTCACCTAGATTTACTCCTTACATCCTTTTGGGTTTGAAATTTCCCAAACAAAACCGCATTAGTACTAGTAGTGCTTTTTGTTTTTCTTCTACTGTTTTATGTACACGAGCCCATGTGTGTTGTGTTGTCTGACTTTTTTGTGTTCACTGTTTCAACAGGATCCCGCATAAACCCACAGGAGGAGAAAGCAGGAGCGCTGGAGGAGCAGGAGTTGAGACCTGCATAACACATCTGTCAACAACATGGTAGGAGTGTGTGTTTTTTATTTACGGAGGGGTGGGTGGTTCAGGAAGCCATGCAACCGGTACCTCATGCCATCTGTGGCAAGTGTGCTGATGGAGTGTGTTCTTGTTTGGGTTTGTAACGCGCGCGTCCATGTACGAGCTTGTTCTTGCACGTGAACTCATGCACACGAGTAGAATCTGTATAGTTGTAAAACGTGGTGACGTGACGGCAATTCATGCTCCGTATTCACACGTCTTCTGTTTTAAACTTCGACCTTGTCCGTAATATAACACGGGGATCTTTTTTTCTTTCCTGTTTGTGTGCAAGAAGCCTCAAACCCATAGATATAAGTGTAACTCTCTCACTGGCACTCTCTGTGCTGCTGTTGGTTTTTATAATCGTGTAGCTTGTATTTAAATTTTTAATTATGGCGTGTTGGTGTTTATACAAACCTGGCAGCTTGGATTAAACCCCCAGATGTGCGGTTTTATTCTCTCGCTTTTTCATGTCCTGTATCTTTAAGTGGACTGGGCTGTAATTACAGCTGGCACTGCTTCAACCGTACACACCCCCATGTCGTGTGTGTGTGTGTGTGAGAGAAGAAAACGTGAATATGCATTAAGATGCTTTGGCACAGGGTGCATATGGACGCTCTTGCTTAAGACGTGTGGTGTGGATTTACGCTGTACTAGGACGCATCCTTTACCTGCTAAATCGAAATTTGGTGTAACTTTGACAAGTTTTGACCTAAACTCTAAACTGAAGTGTGCTTTGTGTGTGTGAGTACCGCACGTGGAGTCCAGCTTGTGTGTGTGTGTGTGTGTGTGTGTGTGTGTGTGTGTGTGTGTGTGTGTGAGTGTGTGTTTTGGAGAAAAGCATGTCTTGATTAAGTGATGTTCCTTTTCGAAACGTACTGGTGTTTAGGCTTGACGTTCCGCTGCGTTGCTGAGCCTTCCATGCATTTGTATTGGAGAGCAGCATGTTTTTCGTTTGCCTTTAAACACTTAAGCGTCTTTAATCTACGTAAAATCAGATTATGTAGTGCAGGCGGTTTGGGACATATCGGCGCTCTGCGTGGCGGTGCTTCTGTGCTCGCTTTGTGGATTCATGCCGTGGTGTTCGAGCGACGTTGCTGGCAGCGTCACGGCGGCTGTGCTGGAGACGTGGGACTTATTTTCGTGCGCCTTTTGGTGGGACTGTGGCTGCTACACCTCGGGAATTACATCCTGACCCCTATTTGGTGGACTTTTTTTTTTGTCTATAATTGTAAAGCATCCTTGGGTTTTTTGAAAGTGTCCTGTTCCTTCGAGGAACGGGAGAGCAGGGGGGGATACACAAGTGAGCAGTTGCTCACGGTTGATCTTGTTTAACACCGTTTACATTTTTCCTCGTGTTGTTACTCTTTAATAATAAAAACAAGCAATATCAAAATTGTTATTGCGAGTTTTTTTTTTAATTAAATGTCTAACAGGTTATTATTGACAGGAAATTTTAACGTTCCTAAAAGCTGTAAAGGCCAAAGGAACAGCATAGGTTCTTTTTTTGGTCACTTTTACCACTCTACTGTTAAACTTGTTGGAAAATGAGCTAGATTGTACCTATTGAACTCCTGTTTAGTTGTTTACATGGAATATTTACATTTCGTAAAATATTTCCAATCCGATTGTGTGCCTGTTCTTAGGTATCCGACTCTTCACTACTCCTTCTTTAATACTAACAAGCACAGTCGGTGGATGGACTCTCTCCTGCAGTTGGCGCCCTCTGCCAGGCTTTCAGAAGACGAGGAAGAAGAGGGCGTGTCCTCCTGTAAACCAGACTACACTGGCCATGTGCTGGCCCTTAATGGCCATAAAAAGTACTTTTGCCTTTTCAGGCCCACGTTCACCAAGGACAAGGATAACGCTGTACAGCTCCAGCTCAAGCTGGACCGGCTGAACCTATGGATGGAGAAGCTGACAGAGGGCACGCTGCCCAGGCACCACATTCCTGCCTGGCCTGATCTGCACACCACAAGCCCTAACAAATAAATAGGTGGGTTTGAAACCTTGTGGGAATTTCTTAAATATCAGGTCTGGACTCCACTGTGTGGTTTTTGTGTATGATAGAAAGCAGGAGCTGTTGATGTTTGGCTGGGAGTTGACCACAGGTACACTCTGTGTGTAGTATATGAGGCTTGATTAGAAAATGTACTTGCGCAGAAAGTTCTTCAGGATTATGCACTGGCTGAGTCTTTCCCTCATGGCAGCACCAGGTACACACTTTTTGCTGCCAGAAGGAGCTGCACTACCAACCAATCTTGCATATTATTTTCAATGTGTGTGTGTTGGGGGGGGAGATAGTCCTTGGACTTTATTTTAGCTGCTGATTTATGCCGTAGGAACATTCACAGGTCGGTTCATGCACAGGCAAGAGAAGAAAATTCTGCCAGATTGAAAGTGCATATACATATAACGACTGAAAGTTGTTCTAGGATCAGGTCCCACATGTTTATTGTCAAGACATGAGCTCTGTAACGATAAAAGGCCACTTTTGGGATGGAGATGTGTACACTCTAGGAAATTACTGCACTTTGTGTGCTGGAAATGATCTCATTTTACCCACAAATGCTGTTTTAGATGTAAATCTAAATTAGAGTATGTACATGATCTGTCCGTTATTTTCCTAAGAATATTAATATCAATATTGCTCATAATACGTGGCTTGATCGTCTTTTACTACTGAGTGCATTACGGAACAGAAACGTCCAGTGTGTTTGTAGAATCTTCACTCCAGAGCGAATGAAAAGCCGTGGTAGGTCAGTAGTGTTTTTTAGCTGATGAATGCGCTTTCAAATGAACAAAACTATATATATAACCAAACAAATCCTGTTCAAAGCATTATTACTTCTCCATTTATGAGTGAGTTTGTGTGTTCGAGTTGTTTGCATGGAAAAAAAAAATGCCTTATGGTTGCCACGTTTTGCTTTGACTTCTAGCATGTAGCCCCTTTCTTTAAATTTCACCACTTGGACCATGTAAACGTCTCACTTTTGCATTTTCCCGTGCGTAAATAATCATCCAAAAATAATTTTAACACAAGTGTGTTTGACGAGTTTACTTCCACTACATCTAGACTATTGATCCTCTTTTCAGAGGTTAACCTAATACCATCCTGACCTCAAAAGATTTTGTTAGATGATATCATTATTTAAAGAAAGATATTTAATTTATAAGATGTCGCATTGTTTTTGTTTGGTCTGTGTCTTATTCAAAATGTTTTTTAATTTAAATAAACTTTAAACAGTACAAAATAGGCTGTATTTTATTATTGTTTTAGAAGTACTGTTAAATTCTCAATTCTGATTGGTCAGGTGTTTTTTTTATTTTATTTTAAATGTGGAATCACTGATATGGAGGTGTTTTAACATTTTATGGAAGGAGTCTTCAGTGTCAGAGCTTTGTAATTTGTTCAAGAAGAGAGGAAAAAGGCTGGTGACTGTTGGAAGAACCTTTTATACCTGCTATAAGGTAAGTGATAACATGAACTAACTAGTTTCACAGACGTTCTGCAACATTAAATGTAAGTAACTGATATTTTCCAATGATGATACATCCTAAGTGTTTAATTCTGTACTACAACCATGTAGCATAGTGGTATTTCCACCCGACATCCTTGACAGTAAAATATACAGTACCAGTCAAAAGTTTGTTCGTTTTATCTTTACTTAGTTGAGCGGTTCTTGACATAATATGGATTACTACAGTTGGGGTGTTGAAGAGGGCTATTTATTGTGTTTTACTATTTACTGTTTAATTTCACTTTTTAAGAAGGCAAGAAATTCCACTAATTAACTTTTGATGAAGCACATGTTAATTGTGGCCACTTTGAAGAACCTAAAATATGAAACACGTATGTTTTGTTTACCACATAATTCCATATGTGTTCTATTTGTTATTTCATAGTTTTGATGTCTTCACTTATGTTCTACAATGCAGAATAGTCAAAACATAGAAAAACCTATGAATGAGTGGGGTGTACAAACTTTTGAATGGTACTGTATAAGCATGTAATAGACAAATATATACAATAATCTGAAACCAATTCTACAAAAGACAGATTTGCTCATTGACAATAGCAGCTGTCATATGTCCCTGTTTCTTGTTTTCATTATTTTTTTAATCGTCTTTAGTTGTTTATAACCAAGAGAGTTTATATTTTTGAAACATTTCAATTTATATATTTAAAAAAAAACATGAAAATCCGTTCTCTTGATCCAACTTTGAATATTTCTGATCTGTGCTGTTTCAGATTTAGTTTTATGAAAGACAAAATTAAATCTCCATTAACTGGATTGTATCAACTTTTATTTAGCACACAAATGTACCTTTAAATACAGGATAAAATTTACACACGATTATATTTACAGCATGTAAAATACATTTAAATATTTTTTTGCCATATTACAAACGAGCACCAAAAATAACAAACCTGGGTTCACTTTGAGAGGCACAAATGTTTAAGTCCAGGATGTATCCTAGTAAAATATATATATAATATAATATGGGGAATTTTTATTATTTATAGCCCTGCTCCGAAGGGTGGGGGGATGGGGTACTGATTTACCTCTGTCCGTCAATCTGTCTGAAACACCCTTTTTCTCAGCAACCACAAATCATAGCCACTTGGTACCGAGCTTCAGCTTGGGGTTCTATACGGTGTGTACCGTTTTCAGGTCTGTCGCACATCGACTTCCTGTTTACCGACTGAATGTATTTATGAAACGCGTAGCGTGAATTTTTATTAAAATTTCCTCATTTTTCTCAGCAACTACAAATCACAACTGCTTGATATTTGGTGTCGAGCTTCAGCTTGGGGTTCTATACCATGTATACTGTTTGCAGGTTTGTCGCACATCGACTTCCTGTTTGCCAAACTGAATGTATTTATGAAACGCGTAGCGTGGATTTACTACATTTTCCTCACATTTTTCTCAGCAACTACAAATCACAGCTGCTTGATATTTGGTACCGAGCTTCAGCTTGGGGTTCTATATCATGTATACTGTTTGCAGGTTTGTCGCACATCGACTTCCTGTTTACTGACTGAATGTATTTATGAAACCTATAGGGTGGGTTTTGACGCTATTTCAAGAAGCAAAATGCTATTTCAAAATGACGGTTTACCAGGATGCTATTTGAAATCCATGAGGAGAACACTGCTCTTTACTTATTCGTTTCAGGGTTAATTATTTGTTGAAGTCAACATTCCTAATAAGTTTTCTATTCCTTCGATTGCTTGCATTCTGATACAAGTGAGAGCAGGGGGGATACGTAAGTGAGCAGGAGCTCATAGTTGATCTTGTTTTTTATTTATGTTTTTTCGATAGTCAGTAGCTGCCTGAAGGGGGTCTTTCTTTTCCCTTTCTGATAGGAAAAATTTGTTGTACATGAAACGCACTATCTTGAGTTTTTTTTTTTTCCTCTCTCCATAAGTTAGGTGCCATTCTTAATACAAATACCTTCATTCCATATGCTTTCCTCTTCTCTTGATCCTGGGAAAGTGTTAAATCCCAGAAGAACCTTTTTTTCCACTAGGACCTACTACAGCACCCTTTATATCTTCATCCACTTGGATAAGATCCTGTATCACCTGGATATTTTGGGGAAAGAGTCTGCAAAACATTGCTATAACTATTCCAAATTATTTAAAAATCTTAAAACTCCTTTGGAATAGTGTGCATCTTCTTCCTCTTCAGATCCTCTGGTCCGAAAGACTCGGGCAGCAGTTCTTCAACTGTCCTCTCTATGTACGAACCATCCGATTTGGATAAGTACACCACCCAGCTGCCACCAAACTGATGACATGAAAAATGACACAGTCGTTCCTGCACATTCCTAGCCATTTAAATAATAAAGATTTGATGCTTGACTTACTTCTCTCATGAACTGCCGACACGCTCCACAGGGGGAGATGAACTGTTCACACAAATCACTATCAAGGCAAAGTGGTCTGACGTAAATTATTGCTATATTAACAGCTGGTGAATGTATATAATAACCATAATAACCACTGGCGCTGTACCTGGCTATTGCGATCGCTTTGAAATCTCTGTATCCTTCTGATACGGCCTTTGAGATGGCAGTCCTCTCTGCACAGATGCCCAGGTTGTAGCAGGCATTTTCAACATTGCAGCCTATTTCGGGGGAAATAAACAAGGTCAGGTTGCTATTGTCGCATTGAGTTGAATTTTTCATTGTGATTTGATCAAATTTGTTTATTACAGCACATTTGATGGTAGTTCAGTCTGAAATTCAAATCACTGGGGAAGCCATGGCCTAATGGTTAGAGAAGCAGCTTTGGGATCAAAAGGTCTCATCTCATTATCTCTAGCTGCTTTATCCTGTTCTACAGGGTCGTAGGCAAGCTGGAGCCTATCCCAGCTGACTACGGGCGAAAGGCGGGGTACACCCTGGA
>JAPEKM010000021.1:14950793-14960912 GCA_027575975.1 Cathorops multiradiatus
TGTCAAGTCTGCCTCCAGATATAGCCTTAGAAATAATCATGATCTCCTACTTCAGCGTCCGCGCACAAAAACACTTACCACTTTAGGCGACCGGTCTTTTACAGTAGCTGCGCCCTGTTTATGGAACAGTCTACCCTCCTCGATCCGTCACCTTTCATCGATTTCAGAATTCAAAACACAGCTCAAGACCTTTTTGTTTAGACAGGCGTTTCCAAGTTAGATAAGACACTTGTTATAATTATATTGTTTGTTTTTGTAAATAGTTGCATTTTTATTACAATACTGTAAAGATTTATTTTTCTATTAGTCAATATATGTAGCATTTTTTTAATATTTATAATATGTAATGCGCATGCGAGCATCTTCATATGGAGCATGCGCAATAGAAGTAATAAAATTATTATCTCGACTCTACTGTATTAATCACAAAAATGCTCCACTTTTGCAGGGGATTATTTCTTGAAAGTATTTTTTTCCTCGGTTAGCTAAATAATTGTGATTTCAGAGCAAAGCATGCACATATGTGTATAAATACTTTTTTTAAGAATCACAATGACCCCAAATGTCAAGGTGGGGGAAAAAAATCAACTGATTACAATACTTAAATAATATTAGCTGGCATTGAGTGGTATATCAGATATATTCCATTCAGCTAGCATGATACCGAACGAGTCAAAGACGAGTGCAATATCATGCTAGCTGAATGGAATACATCTAATATAGCAGGGGAAAAAAGCCAGCTAAAGTTTATTATTATTATACATTCCTTTCGGGTGTTCGTGTCTTTCAAAATTCTCTCAAAATCTTCCGTATTTAACGAAGCAAACCTGGCGACCATGTTTGTTTTCAAATCGTCGCAGTCACTCACCAGCATGGAAGTTGTACGTCTCCGACGTGTGATGTCATGTTGTCTTGACAACCATGCAATATTGTAAACCATATTCAACACTCATTCTCTATCGGGTAAAGTGACGTAATACGCTTATTAATAAGCGATATGCTAACACGATTGCATGCTGTCAAACCACATGAACGAAACCTGCTAGAAGGGTATAGAACACGTGTTTTTATTCCATCGAAAAAGTGTCCTGTATATATAGTAATTTATTTTAACTCCATAATCTGAGCTGTGGGTGGTAGAAGAGAGCAACTGGACTTGCTTGATGATTCTTGAAAATGTTTCACCTCTCATCCGAAAGGCTTCCTCAGTTCTATCTGACTAATAGGGAGTATCAGATATTTATCCTCTCATGGATCATAATAGATTCAGAATCAGAATTCTGATGGCTGCATTGTAGGTGGCTGATACATGATGTCTTCCAGAAAACTGGCAGACATTTTGGCCAGAGAGGATCGTTCATTTTTGTCAACCTGGAACGGCCATCACTGAACAGAGGTGGGGGTCTAGGACATCATGTATCAACCACCTACAATGCAGCCATCAGAATTCTGAATCTTTTATGATCCATGAGAGGATAAATATCTGATACTCCCTATTAGTCAGATAGAACCGAGGAAGCCTTTCGGATGAGAGGTGAAACGTTTTCAAGAATCGTCAAGCAAGTCCAGTTGCTCTCTTCTACCACCCACAGTTTACTATGTACCTGGATGACTGAGAATCTTCACGGACATCCGTAATCTGAGTATTTTTATCCATTAGGTCGACTCATGTAATGCAAAACCACCAGAACTAGATCCAGAGGACATTTTTTTTTTGCAAATAATGATTCAATATTATGCAAGATAAAATAATGCAATACAACTTAATAAACTTAAGAGAGAAATAATGCAGCTATTTATTTGTTTGCATTTATTTACGCACATTTTGTCCTTCGGTGTTTCTATACTGATGTGCATTTGTGTGTGTGTGCTCGCATACAGGTATGGGATCAGTCATCGGTGTAAGTGAGGCATTGAGAGGAACACGGCCCATCTTTTTATTGTATCTTACCAAAAAGAAGATTGTCGTAAGTCACGTGACCCAGGCAACTACCCCATGAGGCTCCGTGTGAAACCCCTGCACAGTAATGCTGACACAGCACAATCTCTCACTGTAGACGCCTTACATAAGATTAATATTATTGACACCCACCTGGCCAGCAGTATGTAGTGATACAGTACTAACATTTCTAAACCTCCTTAAAAGGGTTGCTTGGTTACATGAGGTTTTTGTTTGTTTGTTTTTTTTTTCCGCCTTGATGTGGAATATGGAAATAATTCCATAGCAATTGTCAGAAATATACAAATGGAGGAATATGACACACATGACCTTTTACTGTTCTGTTCTGTTTCTTTTCTCTGTCCCTTCCCCGTCCCCTCCCTCCCCGAGCCTGAAAGCACCACGGCACAAAGATCATTCATTACGAGATGCTCAAACGAGCACCACTCTGAGCACCATCTCGAATCTTCAGCATGATCTTGACTCCGTGATGCTTTTTGGAAAGCAGGCTCCGCACATTATCTGTCTCTCTTCCTCTCCGTCTCTTCTCTCCCCACACTCCACGACCCCTGTTGAAGGAACTTTATAACACTTCAGGATGTCACGTGACACTTGTATATAAGCAGTTTCTTTTTTTAAAAGGGAATACTAAGGCTGGTTAAGCCATGTCTATTTTTGTTAATGAAGAAAAAAAAAAGCGAGACGCTCATTTGTATACATTTCCTCTTGAATGTCCAGACGAACCATGTGGACCGTGTACGACGTCCATGCGTATGCTTCAAAGTGGAACATTTAGCTCGGGTCTGTTTTGCTGGTGTACGTGATCATCTTGTTGAAGCAAATTCACACACTGGCTCTCAATTGAGCCTGCATCATTTTTCTACCATTTTGCTGCCTGATCAGCTCCATTCAAGTTGTAAGATATGTATCTATAGTGTTTAACTGTTGTTTCTCGGAGCACTAGAAGACAATTATTAAGCATTGTGACAATGTTTGGTTTTTATGGCACAGAAAACCGTAACGAGAGCGACGGCGGTGCGTTAAAGCCGCATGTTGTTATATATAGGAAGGTCCTGGTTTATTACTCGAGCCAGCATGACCTTTGATCCTCAGGATATGAATGAATGAATGAATGAACAGCAGAAATACGAGCAGAGTACTATTTCTATAGGAATGAATGCTATATTGACGATCAGCTATCCATAGTAACTTCTCAGTATACCGTTCCAGCAGTGAAGCGCTGAGTCACTATGATAGCCATTCGTACCGTGCCATCTCACTCTGTAGCATGTAAACTGTGTGAGGAACAAACCAGAACACATTTGTTCCTTTACGGCCTCTTGTTTCGTTTCCTTGTTACTTGATGCACTTCCTCCATTGTGCTCTTAACGCTGATGTCCAACAACTGCTGACAAGTAGCTTTCCTTGTAGTTTTTACTTTTTCTTTATTTCTTTTTTTAATGTCAAAGCATTAAGTATACTACTAACTATTAAAAGAAGCTCTATCTTTCTTTTGGGTGTGTTGTCTTTCATTTAACTTCTGAAGTCTGAATATTTTACAGCAAAAACACTGGATATCTTTTTTTTAAGATTTTGTTTCTATTGGCTTGTGAATTCTCAAATCAAACCTCACCTTGTTAAAGCTTCTGACTGCAAAGTTGAATTCTGGGAAAGATGTTTTGCTGCTGCACACAGTGTGTCCATGTTTTACGATTCCGGAGATTGCTGAAGCAAGTGAGCAACAATATCACGTGATCGAGCTACTTTTAACGAAAACAAGTCAGCGTGGACAAACATGGTGGACTCGGCTCTCCCCCCAGCAGAAAGCCTGCCTAGTCAGTGCAACTGTAAGATTAGATGTCATTTTTCTGGACAGATAATCATTCTAGCTGGTCCTTAGCCATCTTAGCCTTAGAACGCATGGGCTCGACTCCACAGTAGCGAGTATGGCGTTATACACTGAATGTTTTGATCTTACAGAAAAAAAAATAAAATGAAAGTAACTGAGAAAAAAAATTATTTTGTTTCACAGAACCACAAATTGCGACTCAAAACACTTTGACGTAGTCAATGTTTTCTGCGTGTCACCATCTTGGTTTGACGCAGTTCCATAATGATAAAGTTCCTCATGTTGGGCTGTTTCGCTGTTTCTGTAAGACCATGGTGTTTACTACCTCAAGAGGGATGATATTTGGTCCCAAGATGTGCTGAAGGTTGCTTTCTTCCATCAAAATGATCACGCAGGACATAACTTTGCAGTTAGTACCTTTAAAGCTGTTACAAAGCAAACCTAAGCATCCTTTCCCTTTCAGTGAAGGATCTTTTGTACAGATTTTCACACGCAAACTTGTGGGCAATTAAGATCAGTCAAAAGTTTGGACTGATTCATTCATAGGTTCTGTATTTTGACCTTGTCGAACAATGTGGAGAAACAAGGTGTTAACGGTTCATATTTTAGATCCTTCCTAGGCACCGGTCACACTAGTGGCATCATCTTAACCAGCTTCAGGAGGTAGGCACCTGGAATGCTTTTCCATTAACAGGTATGTCTTATCAAAAGTTAGTGCAATTTCTTTCATGACCTCAAGCATTGAACAGCCATAGTTAAAAAATGTCTTATAGTAAAGGAAAAACATTGTGTGTCTAAACTTGACTAGTAATATTTTTGCTTGAAAATAAGCTTATATTAAACCCCCTCCGATTAGGGGCTAGTGCATGTAGGTTCAGAACATACACCCAATTAAATCCAGGTTGGAGGAGGAATACGATCATGAGTCTTTCCAGGAGTAATTTTTCGTTTTAAATGCAAGTTAGGAATCCAGTTTCCACACAAGTTTTAGTGAACATTATTCTTTCTTGGCAAAATTAACAGACTTCTTTTCAAGCCTGACTAAAAGACACTTGAGCCTGTAAAGTTTAGCTTGGCAGTGTGTTGTGCTTTTATTTTTATTCACTTATGTTTCAGAGCTTCAATGACTCCAAAAGCAGCAGCAGCAGCACAGGAAGAGAAAGGGGGAGAGAAAATGATAGCTTTTACCAGCGTACACACCATTTTCTAAGTCAGCAGCAAATGAACACAAGGTTTGAGACAAATCAATGAGCCCAAAAAAAAAAAGTGATCTGTTCTTGTTTGTCTTAGGGTTGTGTTCAGTTCATCCAGCAGTCCAGAAAGGGAAGGGGGAAGAAAAAAAATTTCCAGAAAGGCTTCAAAAAGTGCTTCATTTCTCAGATTGAAAGACTTTAATTTCAGCATATACACTGTGCCCTTTAACTGTACATGGCATTATATACACACACTTGCTATTCACAGGAGCACAGAGTCATTCTCTAGAGTTCCACATGGCTTTATATGATGTAGCACTGCATATATAAAGGCCTGTGTTTGCGTAGCGCAACATTAAATCTAGAATCCACATGGCAAGAGGCAACAACTTCTAAAAAGTAATAAATTATTTGATGCCTTAGTTTTGGGATTTATTTAAAACCTCCGTTATTTGAAAGTTATACTAGTCTAAAATCTCACATGAAGCCGATTTGGTTAAAATTCCTATAGGACAAGAGTCATTCAGTCGATCAGCATGTTCGGGTTCTGTTCAGTTGGAACTGGCTGTAATGGGTTTCTCCAGCTCCAGGTCAGCAGGAGGCAGCACAGGGGGCACAGCAGACGGGCGTAGGTGCCCATAACAGGCCTGGCACACACGGTTAGGCTCATACAATTGCTGACTCGTTGCCTTGTGATCACAGCAGCTGGCGCAGAACACATTCCCGCAGTTCCTAAGGAGAGGAGAAAGTACATTAGTCGGTTAGATTCAACCAAAAAACTCCACAGCTTAAGTGCAAGTAAAAGTTTCAAACTAGCAGTCATCCAAGTTTTCTAAATATTAAAAAGTATGCAGTCATTTAAGTAGTTCCCCCTAGGTGGTCACAGTGGTGCCAACATCTACAGTTTAAAGATCATAGGCAATGGTTGGCAGTGAAATATAGATCAACTTTGTCTAGAACCACCACCCAAAAAGCAAATTCAATCTTCTTGGTGTCCAATTTGCACCTAAAATTGAATATTAAAAAAAAAAAGTTAGAATAGACTGTTTACATCTCATTTATGCACACCTTCACCACCAGGGGACCATCACTGTGACACCATTCAAGCCAAACAGAACTGCTCCCAGGCTGTTTACACTTCCAAACCAGCACGTGTACAGACTTGTCATGAGAGGTTGTGTAAAATGTCTGAAAGTGATCATGATTTTGAAGTTGGAACTCTCCAAATTGAATATCGAGAGATTAAACCATGTGTATGATCCTATGGCCATTGCAAAGTAATGTATGAAATGTAGGTGAATGTAGCTCATTGGTTTGACCGTGCAACTTCGGAATCAGACAGCGACTCTGCCAACCCTGATTGCGGTGACCCTGGACCTCAAGACTCGCGCCCAAATGATTTATCCTGGTAGTTGTGATAAATTTTTACTTTCAGCCTAATACTAAATAAGAGCCCTTTTGAAGAATAATTTAACCACCCTCCCTAGTGGATATAGGTAACGATTATTAGGCCACATGAGCCTACCATCCACAGCATTATACTATTTATTAGCTGACGAGGCAAGGAAATATCCCTTTGTCTCATTTCCACAATGATTGTACAGGATCCCTCAGGATTCTTGACTTGTCAATTGCAAGCAAAGGTAAAAGTGTTTACCTCCAATCTTTTTGCTTGAGCATTGCTGCTCCGTTTCTTCTTTGACGGCTTGATTTTGTTTCACACACACAATCCACTCTCTCTGCCTCGTCTCCTCTTTCGGAAAAAGCCAAAAACCTTCCTGAACCGGTCCCGTTGTTACAGTTCACTGCACAACAAAAAGGCATGGTTTTTCTTTGGAAATTCCTGAACGCATGTCTGTGCTCAAGCCGAACAGCAATGCAAGTAAACGGAAGTGGACTCAACTCAAGCAGTTTGTCTCGAATGACATCACGCACCAAGTGGTCACGAAAATCACCAAACAGAAATTCACCACGATCTGCACCAACTTATTTTAATTATTACTCGATACTTCTTGGGACCAGAAGAAAGTTAGAGGGTTTAACAAAAGTTTAAAACATGCATAAATTGAAATCCGTTGCCTAGGATCTTTAAAAGTATGCCTCCTTGCTATGAGATGGAAGTAAAACATGAATTCACAGGGCAGAAAAGCCCAAGTCTCATACGGGAAGAACTTGTTTGCTTTGGTAGCAATTTGCACCAACATCTGGGTCAGGATTATCAAAACCACCAGATAAATTCCATTCCACTCAGGTTACCAGTATTGGAAGTGTGCACCAAGGCTCTAACCTGAATTAGTCTTGTAGACCACACTCAAAATGGAAGTTTGGTGGGGAAAAGAGAGCACTAGTCTGTTACTCCACCAGGGGCAAACTGAAGCAATAAGAAAAACCTTCACACAAAAGTCCATTAAGGGGGTGAACATTTATGCACCTTTAACCTGGAGCCATCATTTGGAAATTCCATTGTGGCGGTCTCATTACTGAAAGTGTAACGTTAGTTCCTCCCCCCCCTGGTCTTGCCCACTTGACATTGGAGTAATTTGTGTGGTCCGTTGGCTAAAATTTGACCCATGAGCCCCAGTCATGTGGGCCAATTGAAAAGACCGCTTGGTGCACACCTGAAAATCAGATGTCTTATGCACCCACTAGTATTTTTCTTGTTAGCAATGTTGGCACCTCTTACAGTAGATGAGGACAAAATGACCATTAAGATATCTGCATGTGGAATACCGATACATATAAAAGCTTTGGTGTAGGAATGAAGAGGAGAGAGAGACACTGACAGACAGATGGAAGAGAGAGAAGAGAAAAAAAAAAAAAAGCACATGCATGAAATAAGAGGGGAAGAGGAATCTCACCAGGCTTCCTCAACAGGTTCTCTGGCACTGTAGGGAGAGAAAGGGAGGAGACAGGACAGGATGAAAAGTCACAAAGAGAGAGAGACAAAAAGACCGAGAGGACAGAAAGCCAGAACTAACTGAAGAACCCACTTTTGTACATCCGAGAGGACACTACTTGAAGCATTCACCCTGAGTGTAATCACGGTCCATCAACTGCAGCATGAGTGTACCACAGACATGAACACATTTCTGGGGAGGGGGTAATCACTGAACTTGTGTTTAAGGGGGAACTGAAGTCATATTTAAACTTGCTTTATTTCTTAATGTATGACTTAATTAAGTTTTCAGTTTTATTAACCTTATATCGTGACTCATATTGGCATATTTCACTTCTGGGCCTTTAGCCATGTTGAATGTAGTTCATATGGTCCACGGCAGGCGTCGCTCATCTGTGTGATCTTCACAAGTCTTGTGCAAGACTTCAAAACATGAAGCATCAGTGCCGCCATTTTACACAGTGGCCGGATCGTTCCAATTTAGATTAATTTCGAGATTTGCCAGCTTCATCAGTGAAGTCCATACGACTGTGAACCATTGGTAAAATGGGGGGGCGGACGACACTTTCAGAGACCAGTCCGTCATGCTGGTATTTGTCTCATTACTGTGTCAATTAAAACGTGACAGATCAAAATAACATGTATTGTGATAAATCCATATTATACAGAGCACATTTCCCACATCAATCAATACAAAGTGCCTGCATCCTTCAGTTTTTGTTTAAAAGGCTGAACACTGCCACTGCCTTTTATTAAAAAAAAAAAGTTGAGACTTAAGCTGCGTCCCATTACTACCACTTGCACTTGACCTCGTTTGGAGTGAAATTCAAAAGCGAGTCATTCCCTCGACAATAAAGTGATGAGTCGAATTTTCCCCTTCAGATTGGGACACTCTTAATTTTATTTCTTTCAGTGTGACTGCAATGCATGATGGGATATACTGCTCTGGTTAGTGAGCCTCAGTTTTACACCATTTTTCATGATGCATTATGGGATACTTTGAGCACACTATAGGGTATAAATAATCCTCACTAAGGTTTTGGACAGCGCTACAAAACGGCATCCTTACTATGTAGTGCGATTTTGGACACGGAAAACTTGCAGCTTGATTACATCAGCATTCTAAAGAGAGCGAGGGGGCGCGCACATCTTCAGAATTTTGGCAGATGACGATCACCGATTCCTGCTGCATGTTTTACTTCTGTCCTACGAGGTCTTGCACAGGTCTCAGCAAATCTCGTTTACGGCCATTGCTTTGACATACGGACTGATATTACAGAAACTCAACTTGCTATAGCAGTGGCAAAATAGCGGTCAGAAATGCATTCCTACATTTTATAAAAGTTGATAATTTACCTGCAGTTCGCCTTTAAGGGGAAATGTTTAGTTTTCAATTCTGATCACACTGCCATGCTTTTTAAGATATTTGTGCGCTTAGATTTTCCGTTAGAAGAGAGTTTCATTTTCAATGTCCGCTTCCTCACGAGAGGGAAACGTTAATTATGCCTGTGGTAAAATCACACACACACTGGACAAGTGATGGATAGAGATTAGACCAACACATTTTTCTTTAGCATGGTCAGGATTAGCAAACAGGAGTGCGCTTTGAGGTGTAACATATAAAAGGACAAACAGAACATGTATTGGAGTGAGGGCAGATGCCATCTTCACCTGCATTGCTGTTTTCTAGCAGCAAGCCAGAACTTGCTTTCACATCTGTAGCAGTGTGTTGGAAGGTGGTGATCAGGATACCAGCGAGGGACCTAGAAGCAGAAAGGACACAATCAGGATCCCTTTGCTACGTGCCACACACTGGGTAAATAGTTCATGTAAGCAAAGGTGGTCAATGAGCTGTTTAATGTCTGCCAGTCATTTTTCAACCAAGATCAAGATTTTGCATTAAAATGCTTCATGTAAGGATGGCCCTCTATGCTGCACATTGTTATTTTCTCATGCTTTTCCAGAGAACCGAATCTGCAGAGCAAATAAAAATACCACCCTTCAGATTTTTACAGAGCCCCTCTGGTGACATGGGTGGGAAGGATTCCGTGGCCACAAGTTAATAACGTGTGTGAACGAGATCCTATTCCGGTGGCCATGACTTGTTTAATGCGTGGGAACGAGATGATTATTAGGTGGCCACGAATTAATAACGCGTGGCCACAAGAAGTGTTAGTCATTTCATCACTGAGACTGTTGACTTTCTGGCATCAGTAGCTTCAGCCGCAAATATGGACAAGTT
>JAPEKM010000021.1:15023546-15035016 GCA_027575975.1 Cathorops multiradiatus
GCAACTAGAATCCTACATTAGACAAGAATGGGTTAACATTCCTATCCCTAAACTTGAGCAACTTGTCTCCTCAGTCCTCAGACGTTTACAGACTGTTGTAAAGAGAAAAGGGGATGTCTCACAGTGGTAAATGGCCTTGTCCCAACTTTTTTTGAGATGTTGTCATGAAATTTAAAATCACCTAATTTTTTTTCTTTAAATAATCAATGTTTAAACTGAGAAAATGTATATCATCTATGTTCTATTCTGAATAAAATATGGAATTTTGAAACTTCCTCATCATTGCGTTCCGTTTTTATTTACAATTTGTACTTTGTCCCAACTTTTTTGGAATCGTGTGTGTGTCTGTATAATTTTTTTAAAAAGTGTGCGTGTGCATATATTAATATTAGAGTGAGAAGATCGATGCACTGAATTGAGTATTGGGGCCTTGAGCTGTATTTAAGCAGTACAAGAAGTATATAGTTGTAAATTTAACATCAATCTCAAATCCTCTGTCCTGAAGACTTTCCCAAGACAGAAAACTTACTGTTCCACAATGTTTATGCTGGAGACTTTTTTTTTTAAATGTTAACTGTCATCTTGCAGAAATTCTCTCCCCTAATTTGGCCTCGCTAGTTCTCATTCACTGGCTCCAAACCTGGGAGGATGAGGACTAACAGCTGCTTCCTCTCAGATGCAACTTTGAAACTTTGAAAAAAGTGCCATCTGCCCTCTTCCACATCCATAAGCTCACCGATGCTCACAATTGGCTTATGTCACTGTTGTGATTGGCAGAAGAGAGAGTGAGGCCATCCTTTCCAGTGAATGAGCACAGCCAGTTTTGCTCTCTTGACTCCTGTCCACAGATGGCTGTATGGATTCAAACTGACCCTATTTTCAGGTTAAACGCTCTTTTGGTTCCATACGAGAATCCTTTTTTGAATAAATTCAAACTACCACATTGGTGTAATTTATTTCCTTTTTTCCCCACACATGATGTTTGAATGCAGCTTCATACAGATGATCAGCAGTTAGCCTTCAATGTAGGTGTTGTTTGTCACTAAGATTATTTGGTTTATAACTCAAGGACAGCGGGCATTCAACATGTCAAATATTCAGAGTCAGTGATTTTGCTATCTTACTAGGGCATGTTCTATGCCACTTCCCCCATAGTTTGGGAAATCAGGGAGTGATGTAGTGAGTAGCTGGTTGGCGTAAGTCGTGATAAAGTTCACTCATGTACAGAATCAAATTATATGGTTGCATTCTGACTTTACACAAAATCTGTGTATTTTTTATTTTTATCTGCTTTTGATGGTCCAGAAGAGTGTGTGTGTGTGTGTGTGTGTGTGTGTGTGTGTGTGTGTGTGTGTGTGTGTGGTGTGTGAGCACACAGGTTGTACACTGGCGTGAGAGTTTATTTTGAGAAATTTTATAAATGTGGGTTTTGCTCATGAATGTTTTGTATATTTATCACATTTTACTGGAAAACATCTTTATGAGCTGTGTGGCTTAACAAATGTATTTATCTGGGTTTTGTATTTTTATTTTCTTTATTTAAAGATGACCACTACTATTGTCCAGAGTCCACATTGCCTCTTTTTTGTTTATTTTATTTTATTGCTTCGTTTGAGGCTGGAAGTTAAATACAGAACTAGAGGGAAATACGACATTTTGTTCACACTGAATTGTGCTAAACCCTCAGTTTATAATGTTAATGGTACTTTATTTTTTAAATGCAGTAGGGGAATAAAATACCCACAAAAATAATTTTGTGTCCAGCCTTATCATTCCTGACCTGGCCATGTACGTTTGCACAAAGCAAGCATGTTTGTTCACGCCCACTCCCCAAAAACTTGAAAAGTATCCCTTTAAGGTACATTTAGGACGGTTTAAAAAATGATTAATAATGAGTTAACTATGGGCAATAATGTGATTAATCATGATTTAAATATTTTAATCAATTGACAGTCCTATATCTCGTACGTTTTTGTAGCCCGGCTGCTTGCGCGGACTGCCTGAGGGCGACTTGCTTGACCCGGTGTTCCAGCAGCGGCTAGAAGACGCCCGTGCTCTGCTCAGGCAGGAGATCCAGCGGGAGCTGAAGATCAAAGAGGCAGCAGAGCGGATGCGCCGTGCTGTCACCAACAAGAAGAGCGCAGCTGATGTGGAGGGCCAACTCCGCGCCTCCACGCGCAAGCTGGAACAGCTTCACTGGGAGCTTCAGGAGCTGAATGCCCACTCCATGGCTACAGAGAGAGAGACCACCACAGGTGAGGCGTTGGGTATATAATGCCATGTAAACTTCATTTTTATAAATCCAAGTTGCCAGTGCTGCACATAATCCTCCTTCATTCTGAAATGACTGTTTAATCTTAGAGGTCCTGTTTTGCTTGTTATAATTGTGGCTACTTAATTGTTTCCTGCTGGGTTGTATTTATGAAATATTTTTGGTTGGTCATAACATGAACACTACTACTTGTGGAAGCTGAATAAATATTGGACAGGAACAGTGTTTTAACCATATTTTTCCTTCTTAAAAACTTCTCAGAACCAAGCAATTGTTTGAGCTTGGACTTGTGGTTTAATTGACTTCTCAGTACCTGCCACAGGGAATAACAAAAGCAGTGTGCCTTTTATTGATTTGATATTTCAGAGAAAGTTTTCAATACAGAGCTATACTGATTTAATCAAATTATTAGTTTTGCTTAGGGCTCAGTTATTTTTCGTTTATAACTTCCTTCGATTAGCTATCCTTGGCTGTCCCCCCAACAGATGCTGCCATTTCTCCAGACCCATGCCGCTGGGAGGACTCCACGTCACCTCTGGGCAGTCGCATCCGCACCCTGAGGAAGCAGCTCAACATGGAGCTGAAGGTGAAGCAAGGAGCCGAGAACATCATCCAGACGTATGCCAGCAGTTCAGTCAAGGTGAGGAGCTCCTGCAGCATCTTGTCCACTTTGCCCTTCAGCGCTATAGTGCCTTGATGGAAAGCACGCGCCCATGCTTCTGGTTATCAGCTCTGGGTCTGTATTAGATAGGCTCCAGCTTGCCTGCGACCCTGTAGAACAGGATAAAGTGGCTACAGATAATGAGAGATGAGTTTTCGTATGTTTTCCAATCTGATAGATTGCAGAGATGCATGCTTGTGTCAGAAATGTGACACTTTAATCGGTCAATTCTTATAGAAGTTTTGAAATGCGCATGCAGAAATCTGAAGCAAAGAAATGGCATAAATGTGTGTGAGGGAGGAATCTTTTCACACTTAGCTGTGGTAGGAAAAAAAATAAAGGGTGGGGTCTCAGAGGTTTTTTTTTTGGCGTCTGACAGCTAAAATGAGGAGGGTTTACCAGTTTCCAGTAGTTTTTTTTTGTCCTCTGGTTGGTTGAGCAACATGCTCTGCCATTATTGTTTGTCTCTACTCATGGTATATGAGCTGATATCCTAGTAATGGAGTAGCCAATCGGAGCATGCGATTGCTCATCCAGCGAATGTGGATAGAATAAACCTTGTTATGCATCATGTCCATTTTATTTAACTAGTTGGACGTATCCAGTAAGTTTTGGCCTTGTGTGCAAATCTCCTGCTTGTGTTTTTGATTATAACTTTCCCTCATTCCTGAAGGTCTTCTACATGCCCTTCGGTACCCTCTTTTAGACTGATGGACACATGACCGCTAGTAAAGCAGAGATTGTGTCTTTGCCAGTTGCAACTGATGCCTTCTTGGTACTAAATGTCCTGGCAGACTCCGATTTATGTTTCATGTGCCAGCCTAGAAGCATGCAGCACTGAGTTGAGAGCCTCTCTCTCCCACACACACACACACACCTTTGAACACGTACCTCCTGTCCTGGGCCTGGCGACAGCATCGGGCCATGTGACTCTGAACCAGCCAATGTTGTAGCTCTCTGGTGTGGGCTAGCCAAGCTGGAGAGAACAGCAGCAGCACACAGCTATACAACTCCAGCGAAGAGAGGGTGGGAGTGAGAGGGAGAGAGACGGAGCTCTATAGAACAGGCAGTTTGAATGAGGGAGGGAGTGAGAAAGAGGCAGGATGCAAGGACACTAAACAACAATAAGAAGAAGGTGAGGAATGGCTTTTCAGCCAGTGATGTCGGATAAGATGAGAACTCGGCACCTTGGCTGCAGGCACAGACAGCCCAGCAGTGTGACCGGGTATGACTAGGGGTGATAGAAGGACACCAGCAGCAGGAGGGAACATCTGATGGGGAGAGTGAAGGAAAAAGGAGATGCTATTCAGCAGTATAAAAGTCCACCAAAGATGACTGATGAGCTGTTAAACTGCCTAGAAAGGGGGAGAGCGCTGTGGACGGTAGTGTTCTTTCATATCTTTATGCAGTGTTGATATGCTTCTTGGTTTGGACTAGCTTTTACGTTACGCATATTTAAAAAAAAAAACACACACACACACACACACACCCAGGGATGGTAAAATGGTGAAAAATTAAACAAAAAATAATTTAACCATTCTTGTGTGTCCTATTCTGACCTCCAGACCATTGTTTTACCTCCTGCATGAAATGCAATTGCAATCTCTTCCATTCCATTCAGTCCAGAAATGCCTGCGAAATTGCTGAAAAGGCACTGAAGGACATGCACCATCCATCTCGTATTTCATATTCGAGCATTATTTACTCTTGACGTTGGACTTTAGAAAATGAAAGCACTGTTCAGAGCTTACAAACAAATGTTGCATTCACTGTATGATCATTTGTTTACACTGGTTTTGCTTAAAGCATCATTCTGTAACAGCTCAAACACTGCCCTCTATATGTAATACATCCTAAACAATACGTGTGTGTGTGAGATCTGAGCGGTTTCTCATTTATTCACTTTGAATTGGTTTTACTGCAGGTTGCACTTGCTGTACTTTCTCATTTTGGTTAATTACATAATTATGGACAAGTTATTTCTGTCGTTATTCAGCATGGCTAATAAAACTTTGCAATCGGAGTTGTTAGTACAGCATGTGGTTGGGATTTCTAGATGCCTGACTGGCTGTAATAAAAATGATTTGTAGAAAATAATGGGAAGCTATAAAAGGCCACAGCACAGCAACTGATCTGTTTGTCGTTACTGGACGAAGGTCGTTCTCTACTTTCCGATCTAACGTTGTGCTTGGTCCTATTTTTCCACTTTCTCCCTGTCCGTCTGTCTGATCTCTCATCCCCTGCCTATTGATTGGTCTCCGTCCGTGTCCATCGCTATCTCTTACTCCTCGTGTGTTTTTATCTTTCTTTCACTGACCTGCTACTCTCCCTCTACAGGACCGAAAGATGCTGTCCACAGCCCAGCAGATGCTGCAGGATAGTAGGACCAAGATCGAGCTTCTGCGCATGCAGATTGTTAAAGTAACTCAGGCCAGAGAGGGCGAGCGCGAGGCCTCAGAAACAGACGGTGAGAGCAGACAACCAAAGACTCTCTCCTTTAGTTCTACGTTACAGTGTCCATTACAATAAAAAGCCCCAGAAGAGGCAGAATTTGATGAAACACAACTTCTACAAGGTGGAATTTTTGTCACTTGTCTCTTGAAAGCCAATCGCTGGTATTTCTTTACACCACGTTCAGTCAAGAACGTATGTTTAAATGCTAAAAATGCACTGAGGGCCTTGTAATATCTTAAAAGGAGCATGCCGCTTGAGCGTACTGCTGTCACTCCTATGTTTATTTGTTGTTTTTTTCCCTCAGCTTTTTGTATTCCACTTCAATGATGGATTTGGAGGATGTTGGTACTTCATGTATATTTTTGAAAATTTGCTCATTTATTTATTTATTGGATCGGCACATTGTGTGTTAATCTAAATGGTATTGATTTTTCTGCTCAATTTTGAAACCACAGCCAAAAATCACACACTGTAAAAAAAAAAAAAAAAAGGTGCTTTGGTAGTAGGTTGTGGTATTTAAAAAGAATAATTGGACATTTCCACCATAATATGGAGTGCCTGTTTCTGTTTTGACTCCATTTTCCACACAAGATCGGATTGTGCTGGTAATTTTCTTCAATCACAGGTCTATCATAAGAGGATCTTCATTAGCTCACCTGACCATGAGGCCGATGAGCTGTTCTGTGGCATGGTGTCCGTCTGTCATCCACAATTCAGTTAAATCGTATGTCCTCCGTCACTTCTCTACGGGTTTCTGTTCCAATTGTTTTGCTTGAAAGAACTCCTCACTCTGCACAAAACTTCGTCTTTTTTTTCCGGGCCCCTCACTAGAATTGTATCTCCTCTCTTTCTCATCTGATTCTAGTTCTGATCGATGTTTTGGGTAGATCTTCCCATGAGGAACAAAACCTTGTTTTTGTTTTTCTTGTTGTAAACAATTTGTTTCCAGCTTTTGTTTATTTTCAGTTAAATTGTATCTCCTTCAGTTCTCAATGGATTTCAGTTCTGATTTGTTTTGGTTGAAAGAACTAGTGCTTCTGCACAACACCTGGTTGTTGTATTGTCAAATTTTTGCAAACAAACTGCTCATTAGGTCAACTTCACAAATTTTTGGACTTCTCGTTAGAATTATCTCTCGCAGTTCTCACCTGATTTCAGTTCTGATTGATGTTTTGGGTAGATCTTCCCTCGGGAACAAAACTTGGTCATTTATTTGCTTGGTTTTCTTGTTGTAAACAATTTGTTTCCAAGTTGGCTTATTTACAGTTAAATCGTGTCTCCTCCCTCAGTTTTCAATGGATTTTGGTTCTGGTTGTTTTATTTAAAATAACTAGGTCTTCTGTGCAACATTTGGTCATTGTCTTGTCAATTTTTGCTAGCAAATTGGTAATTATGCCAACTTAATTTTTTCTTCGTATAGATAATCGTATGGGGCAGAGTAAAATTTAAGGATTAATTTCACCAGTGATTTTCGACTCTGGCAACTTCAAAACTTCGAAATCACAAGTGAAATTGATCCTTAATCTTACGAGGAACCATATTACTTGTTTATAATATATAGGGCCGAATTCATACTTCGGAAGCCATTCAAGGTCACAACATTGTCATTCAGGTTTTCTGAACCAATCAGAGCGCAAGAATATCTTGCACATTTGAATCAGTTTCTAAAGCATCTTTCATCATGACACGGCGACACAACACGAGGATTTACATCTTTCAGGATTGATCCTGAATATTTCTCTTGTCTCAGATGCTGATCCAATGCTGCCTGCATTACTTTAAGAGCGTCTGGTTCGTATCCCCCCCCCATTTTCTTTCCTCATAAAACTGCAATAGCGCCTTGTCTAACTTGCAGCATTCATATGCCACTAGTCATTTATTTGTCTTTCTGCAGCCCATTTCTTAAACACGGAAAGGCAAAATTCGTACTTTTTGTATTTTCATTTTTGCTTGTAGCTTTCAATTGGTTTATCATTTCTTCGTCAAATATAGCGAAACGTGGCGTAGCAGAGTCAGCCATTTTGTTGACAGTTTGCTAATTTTTGTAACCGTAACCAAGCAATGAACTTGCCAATAGCACTTCAGAAATACGGCCCCATGTTAAGGAAAAACGCCCTCCTTGATTGACCAATCAGAATTGAGTAATTTGGCCCTCTGTATTATAATGACTAGACTTGTATCTCGTCTCATTTATCATGCAAATTCAGTCCTGATCGATGTTTTGGGTAGATCTTCCCTTGGGGAACAAAATTTGGTCCTTCTGTTGATTTTTCCTGTTGTAAACAATTTGTCGTGGATGTTGGTCCTCTGTCACATTTCAATTCTGTTTGTTTCGGTAGTCATGGTTATTTTCATGGCAGGTCAGACGAGTTACTACATCCTTGGCGTTCTGGTTGTATAATCTGACCTGGAGAACATGTTCTCACGTAGTCAGTTATAGAATATCAGCCAAGACTTTGAGATCATCTTGTACAATGTGACAAGGAGTAATATTAAAGTCTGTTGAAATTTATACAGAGGAAAAAAGAAAAAGGACTGTTTGTGTTCTCAGGTCGGCCTTCAGAGACCATCAGCCCCCTGGAGCTGAGAATGGAAGAGCTTCGGCACCACCTGAGGATCGAGGCTGCAGTGGCCGAAGGGGCCAAGAACGTGGTGAGGCAGCTTGGAGGCCGCCGAGTGCAAGATCGCCGCGCGTTGGCTGAGGTGTGATCTATCTTCTGGAAATTTTAGGTCTTTTTTTTTTTTTATGTTCAGTTAAGGAGAGTTTAAATTCTTGCATGCAGTTGTTTTTTTTTGTATGTTGTAAAGAAAGAAAGTAAACATGGTAATACATTTTTGTGTCATGCTTTTTGTTTCTTTTTTTTTAATTTCACCTGTTTCTTTGGAGTCGGTGCTGCAGTTAAATATTTAAATGTCCTTCAGGCTCAAGCTCGTCTGCAGGAGTCCTCTCAGAAGCTGGATCTTCTGCGTGTCTCTCTAGAGCGGAGGCTCATGGAGCTTCCTCCAGATCACCCCAAATTGTCCGACATTAAAGAGGAGTTGACTGTGGGAACCTCACCCAACCTGAACATGCAGAGGGACCGCCAGCGCTCTTCATCTGCCTCCTCATCTTCATTCTTCAAACCTGCCAGTCTTACAGGTTATTTAAATCCTTCATAAAGTTCTCTCATGCATTTGATTAGCCATCTCTCTCTATAGACATGCAGTTTATGGAACGTAATTCACAGATGCTCTTGTGTACATTAATCTCCACACCATCTCCATATTTAAAGATGTTTCAGCATGGTATCATTATTCGGAACGATCACACCTGTACAAAAAGTCTGATGAGACTCATTCCAGCTGTTTGACTTTTGATTTGAGAATTTCAAATATAACGCAAGTAAATACTAGAGGAGTATCGGATGTTGTTTTTACTGTGATTCATTGCAGATATTTGTATGATTGTGACTATGCGTGCGGCTGTATTTGCTGAGCATGGTTTTATGTGCGTTTGTGTAGGTCGGCTGGAAGTCAGATTAATGGGCTGTCAGGATCTGTTGGAATCTGTGCCAGGCCGCTGTCGCGTGGCTTGTGCTTCCTCCTCCCCCAGCAGCCCCTCTGAAGCCAAGTCCCTGAGAATGAGGACCGGCCTGTCCACACGCAGCACCAATGGCAAGATGGCCAAAACCGACGAACTGTCCAGTAGGTCCCATTATCATTATGATTACAAGCACATCAAGGCATAAACTGAGCAGTTTAAGATGTATAACCTCATAGAGAACATAGGATGGAATAGATTCTCTGACCTTTTTATTGTTGCTAGAATCAGATTAAGCTACTGTGGTGGTATGGTGTTGGTTTTCAGGGATTTTTGCTTGCGAAGGAAAAAAAACGTGTTTTTGTGTGTATTTTTACCACAGCGGAAATCAGTGCGGTGTTGAAAGTAGATAACCGGATGGTGGGTCGAACACACTGGCGGCCTGTGGGCAAAGAAGCCTGGGACCAAAGCTTCAGCATCGAACTGGAGAGGGTCTGTGACGCATACATTGGGTTTGATTTATCTTTATTTTCTTTTTATTCATTTAATTGACCCAGGGTGGCACGGTGGTGTAGTGGTTAGCACAGTCACTTCACAGCAAGAAGGTCCGGGTTCAAGCCCAGTGGCCGGCAAGAGCCTTTGTGTGGAGTTTGCATGTTCTGCCCGTGTCTGCATGGGTTTCCTCCAGGTGCTCCGGTTTCCCCCACAGTCCAAAGACATGCAGTTGGGTTAACTGGTGGCTCTAAATTGACCGTAGGTGTGAATGTGGGTGTGTTTTGTCTCCATGTGTCAGCCCTGTGATGACCTGGTGACTTGTCCAGGGTGTACCCCACCTCTTACCCATAGTCAGCTGGCATAGGCTCCAGCTTGCCCGCAACCCTGTACAGGATAAGCAGTTATGGACGGATGGGACGGAAAAAAACATTGAATTAGAAGGTGTGTCCAAGCTTTTGACTGGTAATGTGTCATTTTTTAAGTAAAGTAAGCCATTTAGAAAATATTGGCCTTAGTTTACATTAGCAAAATTGCATGGGCAAGATCATTTGTTTATTTGAACCTTTCATGTAGAACCAAGACTTGCACTCCTGCCCATATACTGTGTATCCTATAACATTTAAGCACTAGTTCTTTTTACAAAATAAGGTTTAATAAAATTTTTATACATTTTATACTTAAGCACTATTGTATAAACAAGAGTGCTGTTGTACCGAACATCAGCGGCAGGTCATACTGGTATTCAGTACAACAGCATGATCGTGAGTGTGATTTTTTTTTTTAAACAAATGTTCTATAAACAAGAAATTAATAATGAGTAACATTTCAGACATGTTTTTAAATGCGTGTTTACATACATTCATTCTAATATGTTATTTCTATAATAACCTCATTTACAGGGACTTGGAAGGAGGATATTTCACAAAACTTAAACCTGATAATAAATATACTCACACGATTTCCTGAAAATTTGGGATATTTTCCAACATGCAATTAAAAAACAAAAATCTGTGATTTGTTAATTCAGGTGAGCCTTTATTTAACTGACAAAAGTACAAATATTTCAATAGTTTTACTGACCAAATTAATTGTATTTTGTAAATATAAACAAAGTTAGAATTTGATGCCTGCAACACTCAAAAAAGTTGGGACAGAGGCAAAATAAGACTGAAAAGTTGATAGGGTATTCATAGAACACCATTTTAGAGGATTGCATAATAAGCAGGTTAACTGGTAACATGACTGGGAATAAAAGGAGCATGAATCAAAGGTTCAGTCTTTGCAAACAAAGATGGGTTGTGGCTCGCTCCTTTGTGCTGAAATTCGTGAGAGACTCAGGGGCGGAGCTAAAGGGGGCAGGCGGGGCCATTGCCCCTGGGCCTTGGGCCCTCCCCCTAGCCATACAGGGCCCCACCCTTTGACATTCAGGCCCTCTCAATAAATGTGCTTTACGTGATTTCATTGAAAATTCCTTGAAACCTACAAGTTTTCACATGATTGCAGACTAGTTGACCTATATATCTAATTTTTGCTTCACGTTCTTATCATGGTGAAAAAATAAAAAACCCTGTGAAATCAGGATAGTTGAGGCTTTTCTTGGATTCAAGATAACTGTGAACGCATCTGCTTCTGAACTGGAGGGCTGAATTATTGGCTGCATTGAAGGGAATGGCTTAGATCTCTCCAGATGCCGTAGACAGGGTTATGACGGTGCAGCGAACATGAGTGAAATTTATTCTGGTGTTCAAGTGAGAATAGCGGAGCCGGAGCCCCTTGCTTTGTATGTGCATTGTGCGGCTCATTGTCTGAATTTGGTACTGAATGATTCTGTCAGAACTATCCCAGAGATTAGACAGTTTTATGATGTGGTTGCCAACAGTGTTAAGAGATGGGCATTACTTGGCGACTTATTGAGCCCAGAGAGCAGGGACATAACCTTGAAACGCCTCTGCCCAACCCGCTGGTCCTCCCGCTACGATGTGCTTGTTGCGTTAAAGTACAGATATGGAGACGTCATTAAAGCTCTCACTTACAAGCGAGAAAACGAATGAACGAGATGAGGCAGATG
>JAPEKM010000021.1:17813272-17825641 GCA_027575975.1 Cathorops multiradiatus
GACACATAGACACAGACAACCATTCACACTCACATTCACACCTACAGTCAATTTAGAGTCACCAGTTAACCTAACCTTTAGACTGTGGAGGAAACTGGAGCACCCCGAGGAAACCCACGGCGAGAACATGCAAACTCTGCACAAAAAGGTGCTCGTCCGCCACAGGGCTCGAACCCGTGTGAGGTGACAGCGCTAACCACTACACCACCGTGCCGCTGGTGGTACGCTTGAGCGATTAATAAAGTAGAAGTAGTGTACTGTTGCTAAAGGTACTGAATGGACACAAGTGTGTTTTGAAGCCGGTGTTGACCACTAAGACAAGGCTGGGCTCATCTCACTCCTGTTCTGTACAATATCATATGTAAAGAAGGTATTTATAGTAGATAAAAGCAGCTCAAACGTATCAAACTGTACTTGTTGCAAACGTGAGCTGGTGGAGGGGCACAGATAAACAAGACGTGTTTTTTTTTTCTCAGGGAGTGACACTTCTCAGAGTTGAGAGGCAAAGCTGTTCGAAGCGCGGGCCGGGAGAGGGAGCAAATCCCATCGCAAATCCCATGGCAACAGCAACCAGAAAACAGGTCTAAAATAGGGGGCAGTGTTCGCTATTGCTATAGCAACAGGAAGACGTAGCTCCTTCAATCAGCTTTAGGATTTGCTGAGGCTGGAAAAACAAAGACTGATTCTTTGTTATTAAGTGCGATTAAAACCCTGCACCAGGCTGCGCGCCTGGTTTGACCCAGCGACCCTGAAGGCGCAGCCTGGGGTCATTCAGCGCGGGATTCTGACGGCTTCGACAAACAAACAGTGCCGGTTACTTCGCGCGCTCCACTCAACGTTTTGAAGTCGAGGCTGGACCCAGGTGTCTTTTTTAAAAGTAGCCTCCTCTTTGCTGCTAAAATGACTTAAAAGTAGCCTGCGCATGCGCAGAATGCATCGCCTAGGAAACGCTGACATGCTAATGAGCTCCACTTGTTGTTAGCTTATTTTTTTGGGGGGGAAAAAATTATTGGGTCATGTTTTGAAATAAACATCGGATGGAAGTAGAATACTGAAGGATTGGTATGGTATTAAAACTTTTATTGCTTAAACCTCGAGTTAATGTGTAAGCTATGCAAATGTACACGCGAATGCAAATAGACAAAGAGAAACAAAATACGAGTTCTGAAAAAGTTGAGCCGAACGAGTATGAAACTTCTTCGCTGATTTACTCTCGGGATGTTTACGTGGAACATGTGCACAGAGAGGGAAAAACCAGTCGGATGAAACGTCCCACTCGAGCCGGCCAATCAGAAACGCGCAGAGCAGCACTTGAGCCAATAGCAGCGCGGCGGTTTGAGCCGGTCCAGCCAATCAGCGCGCAGCGTTGCAGCGCTGATGCAACTACGCTGCAACAATAGCCTTGTATCTCCTGGGTAGCAAAAAAGTGTTCTTCCTCGGCCGGAGCGAATTAAATAGTCCCACTGAATCCATACATCGTGATATAACGCCGAGTTGTGAAACCCCATCCGTGTCAGAACTATATCACAGAGTCTACATGGACTGCTAGGAAATTATGGCACTCCTGGACAGACTGGCAGGTTTTAAGAGATACGAGCGCGCGCGCTGCGAGTTTAGCCTCACAGGATCGAGTATTTTATTGAAACCCGTAGCATGCAGGCGTTGTTTATTGTTATCGCGAGACGAGCGCGGAGGGATCTGCACGACCGGCACATGAGCGCGTGACGCAGCCGGTTGCTAGGTGTGGATGACCTGATGATGATGCTTTCACTCAATTAAGCTTTATTCTCAGTCATCAACTCCATCACAACAAAGCGAGAAGCAGCTCCACTTCTGTCCTGGCCACTCCGGAGGAGACATGGCTTTCTGATTCAGGCGCCACTTCGACTCTTCACCAAGCGCCGTGCTTTGCTGGAGCAACGCACCCCAAACTCAGAAACAGAATGGAGTAAGTCAAACTTGTTTGTTACTTTTGCAGAGTTGTTTGTTTGCTTTGAGGATGTTTTCCAGCTCCAGTACAGCACAGCTGGTTTGTTGTCTTGTCTCTTCTGTTCGATACAGATGCAGTAAGTTGGGGTTTACCTGTTTTTTTTTTTGCCAGTTCATTCAACTGTTGCAACAAAAATAATGGTGCTGCAACAAAAATAATGGTGCTGCTTCGGAACTTTTTTTTTTCCTTCTGCAGAACAGATCACCTTCTGAGCTCCAGTAGTTTAAATTTAAAGCTGGTGTTATAAATAGTCCAAAGACTTTACAGCACTCTGGTCTTGTTTGTGTTTACTCTAATGTCTTGTGTACTTTTTGGACAGTTAACATTTCTTGCTTTCTCAATAAAGTCACATTTTTAGGATGTTCTACTGGATCACATGTGCATCTGTGTTTTATCCCTTTTTGGATTAAAAGAAATCATGTAATTATTCCTGAGAATTAACTTGTTTTTCAATGTCCTTGTTTCATAGAAGTGCACAGGTTGTAGAGTCTCTCTCTCATATATAATGTGTGCCAAAGTTTTTGTTTTGATGCTTGAGGCAGACTTCCTGTGAAAACAAAGAAAAAATGAGTTTCGAGCATGATGAACTACTACCACCTTGCATTACGTCATTGCCTGCATCCCACGTGCACGTCGAGTTTCTGGTGCTAGAATTCACTGACTTGTGCATGTTATGAATGAATGAATGAATGAATGAATGGATGAGTAATGAATGAATGAGAGAGAGATTTCCTCATGGCTCTGATTTCTGCCCATGATCGTAATGATGCTGTGCTTTTGCATCTCCCAGCCTGTGATTATGGCTCGTGGATTCGAGTGTAAACACAAGAGCATGCTGGAGAGTGTTTTCATGCAGTGTTAGTCGAGCTTATGATTTATGTTCTTGAGGATTTCCGTTAATCCCCGGCTCTTGTGTCTGTGGCTGGTTGGGTCTGCATTACACTAGAAACTGATGGTGATTTATCGTAACTTGTCTGCTAATTATGGCAATGTGATTTAAAGTAGGTCCGTATGTGTAAAGTGTGTGTTAGACACACACACGTGAGAGCGAGAGGGAGGGAGCGCAATAGGTTTATTTGGCACAGATTGAGCATCTACTTGGTTCACTGAGATCTCAGCTGAGACTATTAAGTGGGCACAGGAGACTGAGATGGATGGAACAGGTCTAAGCGGTAGCCTAAATTGGTCCCCTGACAATCACAGATGTTTCCTGAGTGATGCTGAAATGAAATGGATCATTTACCTCATCAACGTCTAGTGTGATTGTGATTGATGCGTTTCTCGAAGATGCAAACATTTGTTTCTTGGTGTCATCAAAAAAGCTTTTAGTGTGTCGGCAGCACTGTGATGGTCGAAGGAGGAGAACCCTTTTCAAACAGTGGATTTCTCTTCATAATTTTCTCCAAGTTGATTGCACGAGAAATGATACATGCTTTGTGATTTATATCCTAGCCATCTGAAATTATGCGAAGTTTTTCGATAGACGTCTCTGATCCATCCCCCCCCTTTTTTTTTTATATACATAAAGGTTTCATAATGCGCACCCAGCCCTCTTTTCTGTGGCTCAACACACTAACGACACTATCGTGCACCACAAGCTCGGACAGTTGAATCGAAGAATCATCGGACAGAATGATGGCAATGTCAGCGCCCATATGGAAGGCTCTACTTGGATGCCCGGCAGACCCCCTCGCTCTCTCTCACCCACAGGCTAACCACAGCCAATTGGAGAGGCGCAGAGGGGAGGGGCCAGAGGAGAGCCAGCACTTAATTGGTGAGTTGCAGTGAGTACAGTTTTTTATTTTCCCAGTTTCAGGTGGGCACCGCACTGCAGCACATTTTCTCCTCCTTGAACAGTGAGTAAAACTACCAATGTGTGTCTGTTTTAAAATGTTTGTGGTGTACATTTGAACTGTTTTGAGATACAATAATGTTATTGATTTTAATGCTTTGTATTTATGAACTATATCGATCATGCGGTATCATATATTTTTTTTAAACAAAATTCTGAAACGAGAGACGTTATGGAGCGCACAATATTTTTATTTTTTATTTTTTTAAATTACGCTTGTAATTCTAATTTTTTTTTTTGTGAATTGTGCATTAGATTTGCAGGTTTTGATTATTTTCGCTCTATCAATAGGTGATGGTCTCAGTGACTGGATGACGGAAGAAGTGGATTTCTCCTCATACCTCCCAACCCCTCACTCCTCTCCCTCCCCCAATGCATCCCTTCCCCCTTCGCCCCTCCAGCATGATATCCAGGTGCCCTCTGATTTGGAGGTCATGACATCTCTGCTGCAGGAAGAGCTTGCTCAGCTGGAGGATTACTTCCTGTCTGACCCGCTCCCAGAGAAAGTCTCCAAACTGGGCAAATGTGACAAGGGGCCACCACCAGTGGGGCCCCCATCATACTACCAGTTGCCCTATGCATCATATTCTGCTTCTAGCCAATCAGAATCTAGCCCCCTACTTGTTACCCTAGCAACTGGGGAACTAGACCTGCTGAGCTTTTGTGGGGGTCCCATTGGCCGATCAAAGATGCCTAGACACACCCCTTACGGTTGCAGCCGTCCCAATGCCAACGTTTGCAGCCGCAAGAGAGTTTCTGATGGGGTGAAAGTGAGTGAAGGCTATGAGAATGGCATCTGGAGTTCCAAAGGAAATACCTCAGGTAACTCAGCTGTTGGGCTTAATGGTAGCTACAGCTGTGTGGAGGATGAACGGGTGGTGGGCAAAGGGTACTGCTTGGGCAGCGCGGTGGAGATCCGAAGATGTGCCATTTTACCCAAAGAAGAAAAGAACTGCCGCTACTCAGATGAAGCTATCGGTATAAGCAAAGTTGTTAGCAGCAGCTATGGCTTTGGTGGGCCCATTCAAGTCCCACATAAAAAAGAAGAGATGATGATGTACGGTGTCCGAGAAGTCAACATGAACGGGATGGATGGAAGTGGAGAGATGGAAATGATGAGCGAAGGCAAAACATCCATTGGTGATGTGGTCAAGGCTAACATACCCTGGAAGACAGAGTCAAACGAAGGGTGCTATCTTCAAGGAAGAACCCATGATGAGGCCTACCACAACTTCCTAGGGTCCATCAATGAGCCAGTAAAAGCAGAAGGTATCGAGATGCATCGTCAGCATGGTGACTATCACTGCAATTTTCTCGAAGGTCAAGACCCTGACTGCTTGAGTGGAGACAGACATGGACACGAAATGGGTGCTCATTGCCCCCGAGGTGTCTGTGCACTGAAGGAAGAGCCCTGCATTGTGAAATCAGACCTGGATGTCTCCCTTATGGATAACAACAATCAAGGAGAGCGTAAACAGAAGAAGAGAGATCAGAACAAGACTGCAGCTCACAGGTATAGCTTTTTGCACCAGCAGGCAGTAGCATAAGATCATAGGACACTATGCTAGGTTAATGAGCAGGTATATCTGGTAGGTCTTGTTTTGACAATTCTGTTTCTTCAGATTTATTGTAAAGTTATCAAAAAAAGACCCCAAAAATTATTTTTATCAAATTCCTGGACTTTGTTGACTCCACAGGCCAAAAGCTTTAGGACGGACAGGCGTGTAGGCGTAGTACGCGCATTTCTATAAACTAAATTTCAAAATAAAACTCGATGCAAGAACCAACACCAGCCACACCCTCGCTGAGACTCCAAATAGACCAACTGAACATGATTCATCGATGGTGCTAATATTTTTAATATTTGACTTTTTTCGGCAGGTATCGGCAGAGGAAGAGAGCAGAACTGGACTCGTTGGAGGAGCAGCTTCATGGCCTGGAGGGACGAAACCGAGAACTTCGGGACAAGGCCGAATCGGTGGAGCGAGAGATCCAGTACGTGAAAGACCTTCTCATCGAGGTGTACAAGGCCCGCAGTCAACGCCTAAAACAAGAAGCCAGCACCTGAGCTGAACTTGGTAGCCTGACAATTGATGATTGTCCTGCAAGTAGAATTGATAGTGCTCTAAATATGGATTGGAATTTAAGTTGGAATGATTTCTGATCGAATGTCTTTTTTTTTTTTTTCTTTTTCTCTTTCTCCCCCCTCTTGTTTTTGGATAGGGGCGGGAGGGTGTACTCTTGCACGTTCTGTTAACCAATTTTTTTTTTTTCGTTACAAACTGACAAGTCCATCAACAGCTGCAGCACAAACTTCCACTTTTTCAATTCCAACTCAAAGTCAAATAAATAAATAAATATGCACTGTGATTCTGTCATGGGTTAAATGACAGTCGGCTTGTGTGTGGGCCTTCTTTTGTTTTCTTTTCTTTTTTTTTTTTCTTTTTCCAAGAATAGATAAAACGGGTCCTATTTTCATGTCCTTTTTTGGCATTGATGTTAACACAGAACCCACAATCAAATAAAGCACATTATTATTTTGTTTACACAACGGTAGAACTTTATCATGACCTGCACCGATTTTAATTTATTAGAATGCAGATTTTTTTTTTTTGAAGTTTCTTAATAATTTCAACAGTTTCGAAGTTTGTAGCACTTGGCAATAGCGTAAATCTTCCATCAAAAAAAAAAAGAATAAGCACTAATATGAGTAAGCAATTTTTTTTCTTCTCTTTTTGCCAAACCAATTGACTTTCAGGGGAATTACTCTTTTGAAAATGAATATTCCCTCAGGAATAACAAGACTGAAAATTTTTCTTTTCCATTACATCCCCAAATATAGGTTAGTCCTGCAGCTCAGGTATGCTATCTATGTCCAAAGTCACGGAAGTATGTCAGTTTGTAACTTGATGCTGAAGATATGGCACTGCCTAATGTTATGTGTGTCGAGTTCATAATGTTTTTAGTCTTGCATGCCTGGTAGATTCATGGCTTTTTCGATGCCTTTTGTTCTTTCTTTTGGTTTGAACGGGATGTTAAACGTTACAGCATATCTCTAGTGCTGAAGACCTGTTATAGCCTGTATCCTCTTTGCTTAGTCATTTCATAGAACGAGTGGCATTTTTTGAGTTCACAAACTACTGTTTGGCCCAATGTCTCTGCTGTAATTGCGAAAACAATCAGGGTTTGTGATTTTATAATTATAAGGCTTGTTTGGTCTGATTTAAAAATGGTGTCCTAGTGGGTAGCACACACACAAAAAAAAGAAAAAAAAAAAACCAAACAAACAAAAAAAAAACCTCTTTATAGCTCTGGCTTTTTTATAGAATGCTTGAGATGGCTTTAAACCTTTTATTTAGCTTTAGGTCAAATTTCTGTCCTTCCTAGCAATATTTATTCAACATTTTCATTCATGTAATCAAATTGCAAATACACTTGCGTACAATGAACATGAATTTAGTTTAGGGTTTTTATTATTATTATTACAGTCTGTATACTGACATTTGTATCCAGCTGTGAGCCTGGTGAGAGATTTTTTTTTTAAATGTGGAACCACAAGGAAACAAAAATCCAGACGCAATTAGATTTTTTTTTAATTGAAGCTTCATGTGTACCTTAAAACCTAGCAATACCTTTATTTCCTTAAGCCTTCTGAATACATAGCCTAGCACAGATATTGAGAGAGTTAAGCGCCTTATCGAATTCAAAATCTGCTTTCCTCTTGGCGGTATACAATCATGTTTGTGAGAAATGAGCAGACTGAGCAGACTGTGGTGTGGCATCTTGTGAAGCTGAGCCACGTTGTTTGTTTTACACACGTTCACACCAGCTGAAAGACCAAGACCAGACATTTCGATGCGTCTTTTCCTTTCGTTTCTTTTCCTTTCCTAGTTTTGATTGCTTTGTTTTTTCTTGTCATTCCTTTGATTCCAATAAAGTGATTTGTGTAAAGCAGTAATGAATCTCAGAGCTGATCACTTTTCAAGAACAGATGGGGAAACTCAGTATGGTGGTGGTGGTGTTTTTAGAGTAGGGGCTTAGACCAAATACTGTACAAGAATAAAAAAAAATAATAAATCCCACGAATTTATATATAATGTAACGAATTTAAGACTCAGTATTTTTACTTATGTATTTATTTAGTGATTATAGGATATTGAAATTGATTTTTTCCCTCCCAGGATGCAGGATAATTATTTCTCTCTCTCTGCTTTTTTTTTTTCTTTAAAATTTTTTTTTACAGCCTATAGTTTGGCTGTCTTCGAAGAAAACTAGCAAAGACTAAAAAAAACCCAACAAATCAACCACCAAAGATTTATTAAGCTCTAAAGACTTCCCAGTCAGGTCAATATTTTTGCGTGCAATTTATGAACCAATTTTTTTTTAACCCAATAACCTACAAAAAAAAAAAGATCCGTCCAAAAAAGAAAAAAACCCTTGAAACAATTTTTGTGTTTATTCCCAGAGCTGTATTTATAGTTAAACCCTTGTCAGACCGTTAGTCTCCAGATTTCTGATCAGTCTAAATCCTAATTGGGCTGGACGCCAGTAGAGTACAGTACAGAGAGCTGGATGCTCGGGTTTGATCCGATAACACACTGGAGAACCGCTTTTTACTGTCAGTAGTTGGTCCAGCCTGCTTCCTGCACCGGCAGCCTTCATCTTCTAACCGATTCATCGGCGCTCTTTCTACACACACACACACGCACACACACACGCGGAGCTGAAATAGCACACTGGCAAAACTGTTCCTCCCTCCGGTCTTAAAATAGGCGGTGTAGAAATAGCCCATATTTTCTTTTTAATATTGACCTGAATAAATGACTTGTAGAAAAAAATAAATAACGCAGAGAGGTGAATAAAGCAGAGTGGGAGCTGCTCCAGTGCGGCCGCACCGTTAATTAATAAACTATGACCACATTCCCCAGTGCGCAGCCTGGACTGTAATTCTCGAGTTTTTAAACAAAACCTTCAGCTAATAAGTGACAGACCTGACATTTCATATCTTTATATGCTACATTTATTTATTTATTTTTTAAGAAATCACAGGCTTGGCAATATCCAGCCTCTATGTGTTACTGAAAGCAAATAATGTCTCGGCGACCGACATTTGAAATTTCAATCATTTCCATTTGATAGGATTAATGATGAGTTTTATTTTTATTCAGTCACCATGTTCAGAAACAACAGAGTAAACAGATCACTTCAGCTTCTAAAAAACCCCCCACCAATTTGTCTCTTTTTCAAGCGGCTAAACACCACACACACACACCCCTTCCCGACATTTTTTATTTTTTAAAAAATTCTATCAAGTCATTTAAACTGAACTAAAATATTCAACCTTGATTCCATATCATTCCCATACTCGTAATGACAGGATTTGCTTATTCCAGGAAGTGCCATGAGAACTTGGCTTTTTTATTTATTTTTCTTAATTTAATATAATTTCTACAGGATTATACCGAGGAGGCATTTTTTTATCTTTTCGAAAAAAAAAAAAAAAACACCCCAAAACCAAATATAAAGAGATAATAAACTATACATTAAAAAACAACATTTCATATTCTGCTATTCATATCTATTCATTCCAAAAAGAAAAACAAAAGGTTCCCCCCCTCCCCCCCAACAAATAATTTATTTATTTAGTGTTCATAACATTACAAAATCTTCAGGGAGAGCAGCAAATTACAAAACATCTATACAAATTAAACCAATATCATAACAATACAGAAGAAAATTAGAGTATATCCTGACAAATCTGTTTGGACAGGCAGGTCTTCAAATAATGTACAATTAATTAATTAATCAATCAGGACATCCTTAGTATTTAAGCATCATTCTACAGAATTGTACAATATTCATCATTTGTATTTTAAAAGTAGACTCTACACACACGCACACACACACACACACACACACACACACACACACACTTTAAGGCTAGTCTCAGTCTAAATCATATTTCATTGGGATTTCTTACATTACAGGCTACGTCTAAGACCGAACCCGTCCCCTCCCCTTAAAATCAATCAATCAATCAATCAATCAATCAATCAATCAATCAACAAAAATTGTACAGAAAAACACTGACATAAAGGTAACCGAGACTGAAATCTTCCCTGGCTGTCTCAGTACCAAAGAAAACTCAATGATAACATAATACTAATTTAAATATTACAGTATCTGGACTATTTGCTTGTTTGTTTGTTACTCCAGTGTTGAGTCGACATTATGCTTCACCTCTGCTTGACCCAGCCACTTGTAATTGCTCTGAAGTGAAGAACGCTGGGATATGTGGTGGCGTTTACGCTCAGCTTCAATGGACTTCAGAGCCTTGTGGAGAAAGCAGTTAGAATACGAGGGTAAGACATGCTGGTAAGGAGTTTGCACTTGTTGTTCTCCAAGTCCCTCGGCACAATTGTCAAAATGATGCAATATTTCTCAAAAGTGTCTGCACACTGTTCGTTTCGTTAAAGCGTTCTGGGGGTAAGTGTAATTGTTATGGGGTTGCACTGATCATAGCGCAAGAGTGTTGTGCATTTTTATTGCTACTGCACATTAAATTACGCTACTGGATGTCTGCCCCATAATAAAGCTAAAACATAAAAATGTATTAAATTACCATTACTTGTTTTTTGTAATAATTACGCAATACGAGCATTGGGGGGGATCATTCACTTCTCTCACCTGCTGCAGTGCATCCTGTTGACTAAACACACACAGGGCGGCTAAGGCTTGCCGCCGCACTGCATGATGGGAGTCAGCATGGGCGAGGCGCAGGAGTTGATGGGGTGCATCTACGCTCATCAACACTCTTTCACCTCCTGTAATGGCAGCCATGCTCCCTAGGATGATGCAGCTTTTCTGTCGGATGATGGCATCAGAATCCGAGAGGAGAGAAACCGCTGGAGATGCTGCTCCCATGGCGACTTTGAGCCACTCCTCGCCCTCTATACAAGTACCTATAGGAGAACTTGCAGGAGAACCAGAGTCATCCTTTCTCCATTGTCTGATACCCTCAACCCTTACCCTCATTCTTCCTCTGCCTTTTACCGCTGGAGCACTCAGGGTTCTCTTCCTGCACTCGGTCCCTTCCTGTAAATGCTGGCTTCTCTTCGATGTGACTTCAGTGTTTCTCATCATGCCTAGCCACTTTATTGCAGCCTTACAGGCACTCCTGCGTACGGAAGGTGCAGAATCAGACAGGCGGCTTAGCAAGTCCTTGAACACTGCTGGTTCGATGGTCCATGCGTTTGGTTCTGCTTTTGGTCCGGGAGAAACCTGTCTAAAATCTGACTGCAGGCAAGCCAAGAGGTTGCAGCCAGCTGCACGGATCCCGTCATCAGGGTGGCGTAGGGCAGCTCGGAGCACGACCGGGTCTACGGGCACAGCGGAGCGCGCCGAGCCATACGTGTAAATCTGACAGAGCAGAGTCAGAAGCTGCACTGCACACCCATACAGGGTCTCGGTCTGCATCAGCATGGACAAGAGAGAACTCGCGGTCCTAAATTCAAGTTGAGGAGGCTGACCTTTGACCTTAGGACAACCTTTAATTACAGTACAGTGACCTATGCCGTTCTTAGGATGCTCTAAACTGTCAATCATCCAGCTCATGGCACTCTTATGCTGTGCTGCGAGATGTCCGAGATGGTCTGAGAAGCCGTTGTGGAATTCCAGGCTGTCGAGAAGCTCCTCTCCATCACTGTGTTGTTCTATACCATCAGAAACGCGTTCCATGCTGTGAATTCTTAGATCTTGCTTGATTTTTGAATGAAAGCCTCTTTCCTTCACCTTTGCAGATTTGCTTTTGGATAGCTGGGAGTGCATGTTAGGAGGATTCCTCATGTCCCTTCTTTTATTTATACTCCCTCTTATTATGTATGTGGTTCTCTTCGGGTGATTCCTATCAATCCTGTCCATTTCTAACTGGTTTTTATGTGGGCGGCTGTTAAGTCTTGGCTGCTCTGCTGCACTCCCAGACTGGTTAAGGCTATTTAAGGTTTGGTCGGATGATACACTCTGGGGAAGAAACCCACAGTCGTGGGCTGCTGTGATGAAGCTTGGAACAGCATACTTGGGGGAGGACTGACAAAGACAGCGTAATAGAGAAAGTGGAAGCTCTAAAAGAGCAGGGGATTGGAGTTGAATCACCTGGAAAAGCACATACAGGTGGAAACATTGAAAGGAATTATATTCAACCCATATGTACACCAGTGTTGTTGTAGTCGAGTCACTAAACCTCGAGTCCGAGTCCAGTCTTGAGGCCCCAGTGTTCAAGTCCGAGTCATTAAAAAAAAAATCGAGTCGAGTCCACTATTGATCCGAGTCGAGTCCGAGAACAAGACTCCAATTGGACCATTTGACGGTGGCTGTTTCATCGCTATTAACATTAGTTTGTTCCTGAACAAGTGAATGTGCATTCTTTCTGTCAGGGAGTGCCAAGTATTCTGTCAGAGATGGTTGGGAGATGGATGTAAGTGCAGAAGGTGTGTTTATTAATACAAGTGAAGACAGGTAAACAATCCAG
>JAPEKM010000021.1:18348041-18364896 GCA_027575975.1 Cathorops multiradiatus
CCAGCTGACTACAGGCGAGAGGCGGGGTACACCCTGGACAAGTCGCCAGGTCATCACAGGGCTGACACATAGACACAAACAAACATTCACACCTACAGTCAATTTAGAGCCACCAATTAGCCTAACCTGCATGTCTTTGGACTGTGGGGAAAACCGGCGCACCCAGAGGAAACCCACACAGATATGGGGAGAACTCCACACAGAAAGGCCCTTGTCAGCTGCTGGGTTTGGACCCAGGACTTTCTTGCTGTGAGGCGACAGTACTAACCACTACACCACCATGCCGCACCAATATCTACCATATCATGTTTTTTTTTTTCATACGGTTTCTGGTTCAGTGCTGAATTCTGGATCCTCTCTGTGCATGTTCTCCTTTTGTACATTTCAGTTTTACTCCAGGTTCTCTGGTTTTCTCCCACTTCCCCCTCCAAAAAAACTTGAGTGGGCAGATTGCCTTCTCTGGATAAATTGTCCAAAGGCGTGAATGAATGTACTAGTGTATGTGTGCTGGGTTCCCAGTAATGGACAGGCATCCCATCCAGCATGAATTCCCTTATCCCAGGAACACAGTGTTCCTGGTATAAGCTTCAGATTCAGTGATGCTGACTCGGAACTGTTGTTACTTAAGTTATTAATGATGAAGTGATCATTTTAGTAAACATTTGGATCAGTTTGTGCTGCATATTATAAAAAAAAATCATTTTTAATGGACTACACTTTCAAAAACTGGTAGGACATATCAAAAGTCAAAGCTCCACCCATGCCAGGATCTGGTCTTCATGGGCAGTCTCTCGTTCAGTACTAACCAGGCCCTTAAGGTGTACTGAGTGGCTCTGATCTCTGCTTCTATAGTTGTCAGCTTCTCACTCTATTATACAGCTAGGGTTAGAGTGAGGTGCTATTCCTCTGGTAACCGCAGAGTTTGACTCCCCATCTGTATTGCAGCCTTGCCAGATGGCAGTAGATACTATTTTTATGATGGTCTTTGGTATGACCCAACTGCGAGTAGAACTCGCAATCTCGGCGGACACACTAACCACTAAGCCAGCTCGTGGTTGGTAGGACACATCCATCCATCATCCATTATCTGTAGCCGCTTATCCTGTTCTACAGGGTCACAGGCAGGCTGGAGCCTATCCCAGCTGACTATGGGTGAGAGGCTGGGTACACCCTTGACAGGTTGCCAGGTTATCGCAGGGCTGACACATAGACAGACAACCATTCACACTCACACCTACAGTCAATTTAGAGCCACCAATTAACCTAGCCTGCAAGTCTTTGGACTGTGGGGGAAACCGAAGCACCCGGAGGAAACCCACGCAGACACGGGGGGAACATGTAAACTCCAGACAGAAAGGCCCTTGCAGGACCCAGGACCTTTTTGCTGTGAGGCGACCGTGCTAACCACTACACCACCGTGCTGCCCTATACAATTATACACCTGTGCTTAATAGATACAAAATAGATATCAGCAACAGGCAGCCTGCTCTGTGGTCCCTGTTCTCCTGTATACATCTCGTTTACGGCATGTTTGCATAAATTAACTCTGTGAACACATCATACAGCTCTGCATGAGCAACATGCCACATCTAATGCACTTCAACATGAATGAATACAGCCTTTTTTTGTCCTGTGAGCTTCATATCTGTCTACCCACTCACTGGGTGGGAACAATATTTCAGTCCCAAAGCACACCTCTACCACATACTACTGTATTAAATAGTAGTGTCAGTTTTAGATATAGCATAAGTCTCCAGGCTGACTTTTCCAGCTCTCCTTCCTGTACATCATGCAACTGTCAGGCCTGATGCTCATCCAGTGCATCCCTATCTGTTTAATAAGAACAGGGTCTTTATTGCATTTCTTTGCATGAATGGGACCACACAATCCATGTTTATCATCTCAGACTTTATACACGAAGCCGGTGATCACAAATGTTTATCATGCTCCATGTCTTGTTGATGGTAAAACATTATCACCATGTCCCCTTGTAAACAGAGGATGTAGGGAAGGACTCTTTCAAACTGTGCTGTTGATGCTTCCAAACGGAGTGCAATTACCTGAAGATGATGCCTGACAGAGCTGTCCGAGACAGACTTTTTCTGTCTTCTTCTTTATAATATAATACAGAACATCTGTCCTTCTAAATATTAATCGGAATGAACAAGTATTTAGGAAACTTTCATAATACTGTAAGGAGAGTAGCAGTTTTTCTTCATGTCAGATGCAGAACAAATTTTATCATTTCAGACTGTGAAGAAATAAAACATATCATGGATTTAAAAATTGCTTACATGGTGCCATTTAACAGTTTCCCGTATAATAACATTAAGAATTTGTATTACATTATAATAAGGTCGTTTTTTTTTTTCCAAGCAGCAATTCACATCTTGTATGTTAGCTTATGGAGTTGTCTGAGCATAAAATACTATTCATTCATCTTTCTCACTGTAATTGATATTTAAAAAAAATCTTCAATTCCTTTATCTTCAGTAACTGTGTTATTCTGCTCAGGGTTCACCCATTCCCTTGCTAATTCACACCTAGTTCAATTCAGTATAGCCAGTCCACCTACCAGCATGTTTTCGGGAGCTGGAATGAACTGCAGAACCTGGAGGAAACCCACACAAACACAGGAAGAACATGCTCAGAAACCCAAGCTCATGATTAAACTAGGGACCCTGCAAGTGCAGTGTGGCAGTGCTACCTGTTGTCACAATGCCGTCCATTTAAACTATGCAAACCATTTAATAAATTATGACTGTGACTCTCACCATATGCATCTGGTTTGAAATTATTACCAGAATTAGTCAGTTAGACTGTCTTGGTCTTAAACATGCAATGTCTATCTGCCATGATATAATATCTAGAGACAAAGAACTTAAGAGCTCCATGAAAAAAAAAATGCTGGAATTAGGGACTGGAGTTAGATGCAGCACCATCTGGAAGAGAGGGGAGGCCAAGAGGAGCTGTTTCTGTGCATTGTATTGACAGAGAAAATCACTTGTGTTTATATATAAATATCTGACTTAGAGGCTGAACTGATCAGGGTCAAGTTTCCCAAAAGCACCGCGGTGCCAAGATCGTTATTAAATGGTAGCATAAGCATCACATTGAACACTCACTCTGCCAGGTAACGTGATCTTAACTTTGCAATGTTTTTGGGAAACTCAGCCCAGCTGTAGAGTGCTTGAACCCTCAAAAAACTAAATTGTAACTATTCTACTTTTGTCTGTTTCTGCTATTTCTCTGCAGCACTACCTATTAACCATTATGGGGATGGCTGCACAACTTTTTGGCCACCCCAGCATTAAGAATGCAGTGAGCCTAGTGGTAGTCAAAATGTTGGTGGTGGAGGATGAGGATGTTGGACCCGAGGTGTCCAGAAATGGCGGAATGGCCCTACGCAACTTCTGCACCTGGCAACAGCTCTTTAACCCAGCAAGTCCACGGCACCCTGAGCATTATGACACAGCCATTTTGTTTACAAGGGAGGTGAGTCATTATCTGTTTCGAATGTGCCAAATTAAAAAAAAAAACTGGTTTGGTCTATGGTGTCATCCCTTTTCATAACAGTCTTTAACATTAAATATTAAAGATTCCTTAATTCATTCATCTTCAGCAACCACTTTATCACCATGACAGAGCACCATTGTGCGCGCGCGCGCACACACACACACACCTAAGGGCAATTTAGAGTAGCCAATAAACCTACTGGCATGCTTTTGAGTATTGGGAGAAAAACTAGAAAACCCTGAGGAAACCAACATGGACACTGTGAGAATCCAAGTTCTTTATAACAGTAACCAGTGCTCGGTATCAAAATGGGTACTCTGGATCAGTGAGACAGCAATACTAGCTGCTGTGCTACCATACATTCCTAATTCCTCGATTACTCTCTTTATTTGGTAGGTAATAATGATGTTATGATTGCTGTGGTGATCAGGTTTTGCCTGCTGGTTTTGATTCAAGTTTAGCTTTGGACTTGTGAAAGATTCTGGTAATGTGAGAAGTAGAACATCTCAGCTCATATTTGCTATTCATATTATCTAGGTCAATCAATCACTCAGACTGTTGGGAGGCACAATAAATAACACTTAATTCTACAACATTTCTCTGAGAACTAAACAAATTTATCATAAACAGTGGACAGCAACAATCATCCTAATCGTTTCAGGAACTACACCTTTCCATTTGCATTCGACCCAAGATACTCCAACACAGGAGAAAAAAAAAGCAGAATTTTTACCACATGGTGAATTGGAGAGTTAATTCTTCAGTCAGAGCAGACAGAATGTGTGAGACTATACTTCTGCCAAGTGCAGAAGTAAAAGAGCTGAATTTAAAGCTGATGTTTGGCCAGACGTCCTGTGACTAAAAACAACAAAATTCATGTTTATCTCAGATGGATGAGCCAGATGTTTAGCAGATGCAAACCGTCCCTACTTTTCTCCAAAGGTTTCTGTGGAGCCCTCTTTCATGGGCAAGGTTGCTCAGGTCAGGAGTGGCACACACTTGAGAAAGGCCTCAGTTCTGGAAGTACACTGTGCAGACTAGTCATCACACAGTTAAAAATCCTCCCTCGCTCTTTTTAGTCTGCCATGTATTTGCTTCATTTTACGATGGAAACACTGACAAATATGTTTTGCTGGCAAGAGCCTTCTTGGGGGGGAAAAGGTCTGTCTGGAATTAATGGAGCGATGTCTGGATATCAGTGTCTAAAATCTGTCCCTCCTCTCCTCATTTCTTTTTTCTCCTCTGGTTGCTGTCTCAACCTGTTCATCTTCCTAATGAATCCCTTATTCACTCCGTCTCTTTTTCTGTGCTGTCTGGATTTTGCCCCTCCAGGATATTTGTGGACATCAGCATTGTGACACCCTTGGTGTAGCTGATGTGGGAACCATGTGTGACCCCAAAAGAAGCTGTTCAGTCATCGAGGACAACGGCCTTCAGGCAGCCTTCACAGTGTCACATGAGCTTGGTACAGGTCACATACACACAGACACATGCATGCATACTCAAATGCCACCAAATTCCACCCCATGCCTCCGTCTGACATCTCACGCTCGCTGAGTGTCTGGACCAGAGTGGACAGTCCAAATTTAGACTTAGCCATTCATTAATGTGTCTCTAACCGTCTCAGCTTCACTTGAACAGTTTCCATGATCACATTTGCACCATTACAGAATCGCTGATCTGTAATGGCTTAAGGGAATATTTTTATTCCATTAGATCACCTTAATTGCAAAGCTGTTGGAATTAAATTCCCAGTAAGTATGTCACGGATGATTATGTTCACATAAAACCATCTTGCCAAACAACCAGTTTCAGTAGCAGCTGTGCAAAACAGGCATTCCTTCATACGTGGTTATGATATTTGCCTTTAAAGGACAGATATTCTGATGAAAGTTAACATATATCTCCATATACACACATACATACATACACACACTATATATATATATATATATATATATATATATATGTGTGTGTGTGTTTAATACAGAGCCTCATGGTCCAAGTGTCATAGTATTTAGACACAAACTTTTTTCTCTTTCTCATAGGCCATGTACTAAGCATGCCCCATGATGACTCCAAAACATGTGAGAAATTGTTTGGTGATATTGACGGACATCACCTAATGGCTCCCTTCTTTGTCCATCTCAACAAGACACTTCCCTGGTCACCATGCAGTGCCCTTTACATCACAGAGTTCTTCGACAATGGGCATGGTATGGCCTAAATCATTATACTGATTCAGTCATGTTTGCATGAAAGTTTACAGACAGTTCATGAGCCAGTGTTGATGAGCATTGGGAAAAACAATTTGTCTCAGTCATTTGGTCATCCAAATTATTTTTGTTGGTCTTTGCATGTCTAAATGCAGCTGCTGCAAGTATCGTGACTGAAGATAATGAAGTCACAGGAACAAAGAAAAGGAAAACACTGCTCTGACATTAATTGAGAGAAATTATTGGACTGAAGAATGCTTATGTTTGAAAAGGGATATTAGAGACATATTGGGTTTTTTTTTACCAAGAAGTTGATGATAGAGTGACCATACCACTCAAACAAGGGGGCAGACTGCATTGAGCAATTTCTTTTTTTATGGTATAAGAACATGTTAGAATATTTAAGATGCATGTAAGAGCATTGGAGGAACAGCATTTTAAGTATGTGTGAAAGTATTTAATAACATGCAAATGTAAACAAAGCCATGCCTATTTTAAAGTTACTTGACTCCTTTTAAGATGAGGTTTTTGAGTGGTCCTTTGGTTTTGGCACAAGAGCACTTCATGTTTCAAGATCCAAAAAAACCACCCCAGAATAATTCAGTAACCATTTCAAGACAGTTATCCTAAATCTTAAAGTTGTCATTATTTAGTTAATGGAAATTTGCCACAGAAAACAAACAGTGCAGTGGAAATCTATAAAATGGAAGTCTCTGTTTTACAAGTTCAGTCACACTTTTTTCATATGTCTATTCTGCCTGTACTTGCTCCCTAACCACTAATAACAGACCTGGAAAACCACACTGTGTAATTTTGCTGAGAATGTCAAAACTAACCACCTATGTAGAGTATGCTCTCTTTTTTCATTTCTTTCTCTCTCTCTGGGTGGTTTTTGCCCTTACCACAGCGTAATGTAGTCAGGTGACCGACACATGCCAGGCATGTCTCATATTGTTACAGGGATCTGTTCAAAGTTTCCCATGTTTACTGTCTATACAGTCTCCCAGGAGAATACCTCATGCTTCAGTAGGGCACTCCCACAAAGCCAGAGTGCAAAAGAGAGTGCATTTGAAAAATAGCAAACATATTTTGCCTGAGACTGATTTATCTGTCAGTATTTCAGTCTGAGCTCTTTACTCCCGCTTCCTTGTGTCATCCTCAGTGACTAACACATTCCAGCTTTAATAGCTGTTTTCCCTCACTCAGATGCCGCTATTGGCAGGCATAGGCGGCCTCTGCTGAACTTGCTCTGGCCACAGGTACACAAGAGCACTAATAAAACTGCAAAGTCTAAATTTGTACAATTATTTTACTCATGCAAGCTGTAAAAATGAGTGCTGAAAACAGTCCAAATACTTATGGACTGAAGCACTTAAGAATTCAAATATGAGTCTGGGAGCTTAAATACCCTGTGGAGAAGTAACTGCCATTGTACATGAGACACACATGAGATATGATGGTATTGTGCGAGTTAGAGCTGTATAAGGACCGGTGTTAACGATTGTTCTGAAGTGAGTTTGACTGGAGCTGCAATTATATTATTATAGGTTACACAATGGAAATCTCCAGATGACACCATATTGATTTACGCACATCATGAAAATACTTCCCTCCAGCTACAAATGTGCACATCTGTTTACTCCAAATAAAAGGTGGTTTCAACCAACTTAATTTATAGATGCTAGTGCTGATGATGTCAATGAATGGTGGATAAAAGAGAGCAGATCTGTTAAAGAGTATAATTAAAGGGGCATGACTGTCTCTTGATTTGTAAAGAATGGCATGTGTAATTTATTACCAAAGCAGTTTTATGTGTGCACATACTGTCTTTAGGTGACTGCTTACTGGACATGCCAGACCAGACTATCCCCTTAAGGGCTGAGCCTCTAGGCCAAATGTTTGGCCTGGACCAACAGTGCCAGCAAGCATTTGGAGAGGAGTTTGCCCGCTGCCCCAATGCCCCAGAGGACCAAGCATGCATCCAGTTGTGGTGCCGTGAAGAGGGCAAACTGCAATGCACTACTCGTAATGGGAGCCTGCCCTGGGCTGATGGCACACCCTGTGGTGAAGACCATAGCTGCCGTGGGGGTGTGTGTGTGCCAAGCCTATTGGCAGTGAATGGAGAGGAGGTATGTGTAGCATGAGCCAAATTTGAGTAAGACTCATTTTGATTTATCAGAACAAAAATTCTAGTAATTGCCAAATTATTGGCTAGTAATACTGTAAGTAGATACAAATCCCTATATGGGCAATGCTTTTTTTTTTTTAATTGTATTGTTATTACTACTATCATTCTTCACTGTCTGAAAATGTACCACCGACACTTTCTGAAATGTCTCAATTTATTCAAATTCTATGTCAAATTAAGATTACTTTTTACCTGGTCAGACATATTAAGCATATAATTTATGTGTCTGGATAACGAGTCAGACTTCATTATTCACTTTTAGAAATCCAACCAGCTGCTGCAGTTGACCCCATCCAGGTCCTTTCTTAGAGCTTTGTAAAATAATCAATCTACTTAAAATCCTGTTCATGAATGCCAGACATTCCTGTAGCCAGAGAGATAGAGAAACGCAACAAGAGAGCGAGAAGTGTGTTGAGATGGATGGGCTACAACAGCAAAAGACCACATTTAATTCTACTCCTGTCAGCCAGAAACAGGAATCAGAGGCTATCATGGGCACAGGCTCATTGAAACTGAAAAGATTAGACAAAATCACCTGGTCTTTTTTTCTTTCTTTCAGTTTTCAGCTGTTCAGTTTTGGTGAATCTGTGCCCACGACACCCTCAGATTCTTGTTCTTGACTGACAGGAGTGGAACCTGATGTGGTCTTCTGCTATTGTAGCTCATCCACTTCAGGGTTGATATTTTGCACATGCTGAGATGCTTTTCTGCTCACCACGGTGGTAAAGAGTGATTATTCAAGTTACTATAGACTTCCTGTCAGCTCAAACCAGTTTGTTCCTTCTCTTCACAAGGTGTTTCAGCCTGCAGATCCTCTGCTCACGGAATGTTTTTTTTTTTCACAGCATTCTGTGTAAATTCTAAAGGCTTGTGTGTGAAAATCCCAGGAGATCAGTAGTTTCTGAAATATGCAAACAAGCCAATTTTGTAACAACAACTATACCACGGTTAAAGTCACAGAGATTGCACTTTTTCTTTATTTTGATGTGAACATTACCTGATGCTCTTGATCTGTATGATTTTTGCATTGTGCTGCTGCCACATGACCGGCTGACTGGAAAACTGCATGAATGTGCATGTATTCCTATGAAAGTGGACAGTGATTGTATATAAATCAGTAGACAGGGATGTGAAGTTAAAAAAAGGGGACACAGATATTTTGATCATCCTGCTTTTGTCAATGTTGGTCGAAGCCAAGGGTGTCAACCCTGTAGAGATTTGCATTATACTTCTTTCAGCGTACCAAATGCAACCCATGGTAAGCCTGGGCAATCAGATAAATCAGTTGTGATAAATTGGTGTGCTTTAGCCTCATGTAAATTATACAAGTTAGTCTTGAGAAAATTATACATGCAAAAAAGCATATAAGAATGTTTGGAGCAGTAGTCTGTTCTAAACATTCTTCCATGCTTTTTCCTTGTCGCTTACTTGATTATTGTTTCCTCAGTCCCTCTATATTTTAATTATCAGTGAGGTGTATGCATGATTTATTTACTTGTGTTTCAGGAACCAGTCAATGGTGGCTGGGGCGAATGGGGTGCCTGGGGTCCATGCTCTCGAACCTGTGGTGGTGGGGTTGAGTTTTCTCATCGTGAGTGCACAGATCCAGTGCCACAGAATGGAGGATCCTATTGTGTGGGTCAGAGAGTGAAATACCAGTCTTGCAACATTCAACCCTGCCCAGGAAATCATGGTAGCATTTTATAAACACTGTAGTCCTACTCTGTCTTCTTTTGGGAAACATTATTGTGTGCAGAAATGCTTTTAGGTAAAAGTTAATATATTTCAAAGTTGTAAATTTCATTCTGTGTGTATTAGCTCATTAATGGACTTTTAATTCCACAGGTAAGAGCTTCAGAGAGGAACAGTGTGAGAAATACAACAGTGATCGTTACTTAAATGTGCATGGCAAAATAAAGGAGTGGATCCCAAAGTATGCTGGTGTTTCACCCAGGGATCGGTGCAAACTCTTCTGCAAAGCCAAGCACAGCAATGAATTTAAAGTCTTTGAAGCCAAGGTGCAACTTTCTCACTAGTCTTTGATTCAATGTTGTTTTAATAAATTAACCATGTTGACCTGTTCTTTCTCACTGTGTCTAACAAATTATTAAACTTGATATTTGTATCCTTCTTGAGATTCCTTTCTTTCTACAGCACTGATGATATTTTTGCACTCCATTAAACTCAAAAGCATTAAATATTTGCTCTGTAGCAAAATGTGAAATCTGAGCCCCATAATCCTGTCTATAATCTCATTTTCCTAATACTGATATTTTGTACATTGTTGAAATGTAGATCCTGAACAGCTGTTTTTGTACTTTTAACTGTAAGCACATGAAAACATCTGCTGTTGATGTTGTTGATCAGGTCGTGGATGGTACAACCTGCGGTCCAGATACTACGTCAATCTGTGTCCAAGGACAGTGCATCAAGGCTGGCTGTGACCAGGTCATAGGCTCCAATCTTAGACTGGACAAATGTGGCGTCTGTGGTGGAAACGGGGCAACTTGCCGAAAAATCAGTGGTACTCTAAACAAAGCTACGTAAGTGAGGAAAATCTCTCAAAATATTACAAGATTGGAACAGCTGGAAAAGTACTTCTGCTGGTATAAAAAGAATGAAGCTCTTTTACAAATAGTATTATATTTCCACAGCTTTGGATACAATGACATAATTACCATTCCTGCTGGGGCCACCAACATTGACATCAAGCAGCGTAGCCACCATGGCATCAAGCATGATGGTAACTACCTGGCAGTGAAGGCCGAGGATGAAACCTACATTCTCAATGGGAATTTCTCAGTATCCACGGCTGAACAGGACATTCCAGTGCGTGGTGCTGTCCTTCGATACAGTGGCTCATCCACTACTCTGGAGCGGCTTCTCAGCTTCCAGGTACTCCAACAAACCATCACCATCCAGCTTCTGTCAACAGCAGGTGACACCTCACCACCCAGGGTTAAATATACCTTCTACCTGCCCCGGGACCTTCCCTTCAGCAAGCCAGAGGCAGAGAGGAGCCTCTCCCCACATGCCATCCTACCATTTGGAGGGGCCGAATGGGTCCTGGGTGAGTGGTCCATGTGCTCTAAGAGCTGTGGTGCTGGCTGGTCCAGGAGGAGTGTTGAGTGTCAGGACAGAACAGGAGCCCTGTCTTTTTCATGCGACATGGAGCTGCGGCCAACCGACATCCGACCGTGTGGTGATCTGCCCTGTCCTGTATGGCAGTTGGGACAGTGGTCAACCTGCTCTCGGACTTGCGGTGCCGGTGAGCGCCAGCGCAGTGTGCTGTGCATAGACTACACAGGCAAGACCGTGGAGCCAGAGAAGTGCAACCCAGATAAACGGCCAGAGGCTGTTTCTACAGAGTGTTTTTACCAGGACTGTTAGAACAGGCAACAAAGAACAGGGCAGGTGGTGTCAGAGGTTTAAGATCCATAGGGCAGGTAGTGGATAAGAGAGCTAAGAGAACAACACCTTCCCTTTTAAATAGGAAGCCGATGGTGCTTCAGAAGCAAGTTAGGAAATTGTAACTTACAAGATGGGTACAGAAATCACCTGTCAGTCCTAATAACGGCATTAGATATGAGGTTTATTCTATACGATTAATTCTCATTGTTATTCATATTCTTCTGTTTTACCTTTTAATCATCTAACCACTATTGAATATATTTTCCTGCCCCACTGAGATCTACCTCAAACCATAAAATTGTTGTAATAGTAAAGGAAAGGATTCTGTTTTAAACGTTACAACAAAGGAATATTACCTTTGCAAAACCTGCTGAATTTTATTCAAATATGACTGGTCAAATACCTCCATTTTAGTGCATTTCAGTCCACATCAGACTGATAGATTATCTAACTGAGTCAAAATTTAAAGCTACCTGAGACATGAACCTACCGGCTTCAGAAAGCAGGAGTGTTTCTCTCTTTAGGCTTAGTCCAAATCCAACTGCCTTTTTAGTAGATAATTCTTCATACACATGCTTCTGCGCTATTTCACATGTTTAATTTATTTGCCAGTTTGTATTCCGTAACAATGTGTTTATTAACTGTTAACACTTCTCATAATTTAATACTGGGTAACATTAACTATTTCAGATTTATGCATTTCAACACTGGAATTTAGTACAGTCCTTGGCCACATAAGGAAAACAGACATCATCTAGGCCAATGTGAGAGCTATTGAATAGTGAGGGCATTTCACTTCTAAGTATCTGCTTTTAACATTTTGTCTGCTTTCTTTCAAAATTATCGAGCTGCTTTCTAGTTTGTTACAGTGTTATGGTGAACTTGTTTGATTTAGATGATAAATTCTGTTTTGTACTATAGCCAGGCCATCATACTGTTTTAAACAACTTTGTTAAGGTATGACCTCAAGCTTTGCAAAAGCCACCTTTTGCTATGTGTTTTCTATCGCCATCTGTTGTTACACAAAACATATAAACAAATGTATACATCACGAACTAAGAATTAGTATTAAAGAAAAATCTGAGACTAGTTTTATAAAGTAGTGTAGAGCAAAGAGCGTGATGACCTTGCTCAACTGAATAAAAGGCTCTTTTTCAGTTATAGGTAAAATCATTTCAGATTTTTGAGCTGGAGATAAATGAGTATTTGAACAAAAGTCAATAGTAGAGAGTATATATTAAATTATACAACAGACAATCTGCGTTCCAAGAGTATAACCACACTGGTACCTTCGACTCTGTGCATCACTCCGCTTGTCTGTTCCCTACGTAAAATTTCAAGTCTAGCAATAGTTTGTTACATTGAAACTATACCAACACTTAGTACAGGCCATCAGTCAGTCTAGCCATTGTTGGCAACACGCACCACTCTATCCAGCTGTGGCTTCTTGAGAACTACAGTATTTTCATTGACGAAACAAAAATAAACAAAATATTTGGCCATATTTTGTCTGAAATGTCAGTTACTCGATATTCTTGTTTATAGAACTGTTGTATAAAAGCAATATCACACTCGCAACTGCGCTCCTGTACTGAATATCAGCACAGCTGTGATTACCTGTGGCCAAATCACACTTGTGCTGATATTCAGTAGGACACTCTTGCTCATGTGATATCGCTTAAACGGTTTCCTCTCTATGCTCGGACCCAGAAGAAAAACTAAAACAACTGCATAATCCCTAATTTAAACATGTTAGTCCAAAGATTTGCATTCCTTCTGAATGAGATATTCTGAAATTATGTAGATCTGAAACTAGAGCATTCTATCCCTTCAGTGAAGGTCTGTATGATGCTATTGTTATAGCTTCCTTTTTAAGGTATTTATTTTTTTTTTCTAACTTAAAACACCCAAGTTGTGTTTTATTTCTTGTTGCTGTCCTATATAACTGATATGAACTGGAATCATTAATTAAATGTGTCTGAACATGTTCAGTGTGTTGTTTCATTTGGTGTCTGAATAAAACCAGAGTAAAAGTCTATCTGATAGACTCGCATACAAACAATTCAACACGTACATGATACTGATAACTGATAGTCATAATGTTTTCCTGTCTATAGAAATGCACTTATACGGATTGGGATTAAACGTGGTTCCACTTTTAAATTAGGAGCTCCCTGGGAGTCAGCCAGAGCCTTTTGGGCTCGTCAGTCAAAGTAGATATCCTGAGGGCTACGCGAACAGCATGCTGGGATAGAACATGTAAACATCAACTAGCCCAGAAAAGGAGCTGTAGCTCCGATACGGCAAGATATAGATTTTTTTTTTAAAAAAATATATATATATACCGGGTACATTTTCAAAGACTTTTCTCGGTACAAGTTATAGCAGTTAGTCACGACGGGCAGGAATGTGACGTTTCCCCCTGAAAGAAAAGGGGAGCGAACTCCTGCTGAAACTGCAGCACCAATGATACCACAGCCGACCTAGCTAGCCCACGCTAATATGGATAGCTCTCTGGTTAGCTTCATGCTCACGTAATATATATATATTTGACAAACCTTCGTGTTTATCCTGCTTTCGTGAAAAGGTGAGTAAATTAGACATTAATATATCCTTTACGTATCATGTCGTTGCTGGGCCGTGAAAAGAGTTAGACTTTTTAATGCTCGGCGTCACATAATGTTACTCACCGAGCAAGCTAATGAGTTAGCTAACCAGCTAGTTTGAGGAGATTAGGGCTGTTTATCACTTTTCTGTGACATTTCATGAGCTCACCCGCAGCAGTATAGACAGCCGTTTAGTTGTACTTGTTTGTTTGTTTTTTCCCCTCGTTATTGTTTTACAGGAATTAAGTTGTTCAAAGAGGCCGTTTCAGTTTTACCTGCGCGTCGCCTCAAGCTAGGCTAAAGTAAACTACAGAAAGAGAAGGTGCTAGAAATTAGGAATATTCGTCCACGCGCGCACAAACCCGCCAGTTGAGCTGAATGAAGCTCGTGCTCTTTGGGCTCGAGGCAAGTTTACTGTTCAGCATCAGCGCATAAACAAAAGCAGCTCGCGCGCACACAGCCACGCCCCTTCAACTTTCCCTAAACAGGCCTTCTTCTCACAAGACCTGAATCCACAAGTTACAAGTTTTGAGGATTCTGTTTTTCTTTCTTTTTTTTTTTTACACACAGTCAGGCTGGCAGTGGCGTTGCACAGAATTTCATTGCCATGTGTAAATGCAGTGCTTACAGGCCCCTGTCCAACCTCTTGAAAATACAAGTCCAGTGTGTTAATGATTTATTAAAGATGGTGTGTTTCAGGTAACATGAAATACTAAAATAGGGTCGGTAGGTAGGAAAAAGGTTTTTGTTTCTTAATTTTTTTTATTTTGTTCGAAAAAATTAACACACAAACATCTTACAAAATAGTATTTTGGCACATGATCCTTTATACCACACATCATAAAATAAGTGTTTTTAAATCTTTAAATGAATAAAAAAAATATCGTGAGAGTTCAAGTTATGATCAGTGTTGCCAGATACTGCTGACGTTTTCCATCCCAAAATATGTTCAAAACCGGCCAATCTGGCAACACTGGTTATGATGTTCTGTGTGAGATGGCTGCACCCATGTTTATGCAGGGGGGCTGATAGAAGTGGTGAAACATTTTACTTTTTATCGTTTCTTTCACAACTTGAATGCATTGTTCGAATTATGACAAACTAACGCCGCTTACACTAAAATATCGAGGGAAATTTGTAATAAAAACTTTAGGGTCGGCAATTTCGACGCGGAAATTCTCGATCGGTCGGGTTACCGGAAATACACTTCTTTTTTTTTTTTTGGCCTTAATGAAGTAGGGCATATTGATATTGGATGAGGAGGTCTGGGGTGCAGTCAGCGTTTCAGTTCATCCCAAAAGTGTTCAGTGGGGTTGAGGTCGGGGATCTTTGCTGGACATTCGAGTTCTTCCACTCCAACCTTGGCACACTGTGTCTTCATGGAGCTTGCTTTGTGCACCGGTGCATTGTCATGCTGGAACAGGTTTGGGCTTCTTCGTTCCATCGAAGGGAAACTGTAATCCCACAGCATATAAAATTCTGTGCTTCCAACTTTATGGTGCAGACCCACATATGGGTGTGATGATTGGATGTCCACATGCTTTTGACCATATAGTGCAAGTTCACATTGTAAGGTTGCAACATTAAATGACATACGGGTAAAAATGAAATGATTTAAAAACCATTAATACTTTTTGCATTTTATTGTAACCTCATAAGTAAAAAGTGACAGAAGTTTATTGAATTACTTAGAGTTTGTGTCATGAGTTAGTAGTTTAGCATGTGTGAGTTAAATATTAAGTACTGCAAATGAGTCAAATCCTTCTTTGTGGTTAAAAGTAGATCAGACCGAATAAACTGATTGCACTGGATTTTTTCCAGCCCTGGGACTGACACCGATGATGGATTTTTTTTTCTTTTTATTATGAAAGCATTTGATTTATTAATTGTTCTTGAGCTGTACAGTGTCTGGCAAAAGTATTCATCCCCCTTGGTGTTTGTCCTGTTTTGTCACTTTAAAAGCTGGAATTAAAATGGATTTTTGGAGGGTTAGCACCATTTGATTTACACATGCTTACGACTTTTAAAGGTGAAAATTATCGTTTTTATTGTGACACAATAAGATGAAAAAACATAGGTGTTCACCCGCTTTCATATGAAACCCCTAAATAAGAGCTGGTCCAACCAATTCACTTCATCAGTCACATAATTAGTTGATTTAAGATCCACCTGTGTGCAATCCAAGTGTCACATGGTGTCTGTATAGATCAGCCTGTTCTGGAAGGACCCTGACTCTGCAACACTACTAAGCAAGCAGTGTGAGAACCAAGGAGCCTCCAAACATGTCCGAGACAAAGTTGTGGAGAAGTATAGATCAGGGTTGGGTTATAAAAAATATCCCAAACTTTGAATATTCCACAGAGCACCATTAAATCCATTATAGAACAATGAAAAGAATATGGCACCACTACAAACCTGACAAGAGAAGGCTGCCCACCAAAACTCACAGAACAGGTAAGGAGGGCATTAATCAGAGATGCAACAAAAACACCAAAGATCACACTGAATGAGCTGCAAAGATTCACAGCAGAGATGGGAGTATCTGTCCATAGGACCACTTTAAGCCATACATTCCACAGAGCGGGGCTTTATGGAAGAATGGCCTGAAAAAAGTCATTGCTTAAAAAAACACATTTGGAGTTTGCCCAGTAGCATGTGGCAGACTCCCCAAGCACATGGAAGAAGATTCTCTGGTCAAATGAGACTAAAATTTATCTCTTTGGCCACCATGGGAAATGCCATGTGTGGTGAAACCCAACACCTTGAGAACACCATTCCTACAGTGAAGCATGGTGGTGGCAACATCATGCTGTGGGGATATTTCTCATCTGCATGTTCTCATTGCATGTTCTCCCCGTGTCCGCGTGGGTTTCCTCCGGGTGCTCCGGTTTCCCCCACAGTCCAAAGACATGCAGGTT
>JAPEKM010000021.1:19915090-19927511 GCA_027575975.1 Cathorops multiradiatus
GGACCGTAAAGGAGGTGTAATGAAGACCATTTTCGGTTTAAACTCAATTTTGACAAAATATGTAGTTACTGCACTTTTTGTAGGGCAGTATGGGGGAATCACGTGACTGTGCAAAACCTCTTCTAGAAAATAGAACAGTGCTCAAACAGTACCAATCAAAAGTTTGAACACATCCTAATTCAGTGTTATTTTTATTAAGACACTTCATGTATTAGTTGAGAGGTTCTTGACAATACAGATTACAATTGTGGAATAGGGCATTTTAATGTAATCTCAGATGCATTAAGAAGGCAAGAAATTGCACTAATTAACTTTTGATGAGGCACCCCTGTTAATCGAAAAGCATTCCAGGTGACTACCTCATAAAGCTGGTTAAGATAATGCCATTAGTGTGCAAAATGTCATCAAAGTAAATGGTGGCGACTTGGAAGAATCTAAAGTATGAAACGTTTTGTTTAAACATTTTTTTTGAAAACCACATAATTCCTTATATGTTCCATATGCTGTTTCATAGTTTTGATGTCTTCGGTATTGCTCTACAATGTAGGAAATAGTCAAAATACAGAGGGGGAACAAAAAACTGAGGTGTGTCCAAACTTTTGACTGGTACCATATGTGATAGAAAACTTAGAATTTAAGGCATTTAAAATTCTTAGTTTAGCATCTGTTTCACTTCTGTATGATCATCTGTGGATGTTAAAGTTGGAGATTAGCTTAAGTAGAAGAATAAGAAATTGATTACTATGCAGAGTTGATTCTGTCAATTTGTTTTGTCACCCGACTATTCTATGATGGAACTATCAGGGAAACTAAACAAAATAATTTTCTGTGCATTAGCAAATAGCATTCTATGCATAAATTCAACAAATTTAATTAGTAAAGGGGAAAAACACTGTTTTAAATCATTCCCTAAGTCTTAATGAGAACAGTGCTATTGGAGAGAGAATAGCAGTCTGAGTATGTTGTTTCCATTAATTAATTAATTATTTATTTACTCTTGTGTTTTGACCACCACGCATTCGCTTTAGATGATATTTTGGAGACGAAGTCTGGTACTGCTACGCCGCATCGCTCTGGCTCAGTTGGTAACTACCGGACTACTCTGAAGAACGATAAGAGCGAGAGGAACGGATCGGAGGAGGGGATAAAGGGTGATGGCTCAGCCCCCTCCACACCCCCAGTGGGTGGGGCTAAGCAAGCCGAGGGCTCCCTCGCTTCTTCGCTGACCTCCTCAGTTGACTCAGCAGGAGGAGAGACGTATCCGCGGCCTGGCAGTCATACCATCGAGTTCTTCGAGATGTGTGCTAACCTCATCAAGCTGCTGGCACGATAACTTGCCGTTGCTCTCATGCCTTTTCTCTCACTCTCCACTTTGTCTATCTGCTCCTCTCTTGCTTCTTGGACTTTCTACCTCTTTTGTCTTTCCATCTCCAACAGACTCAAATTCATTATCTCTCTCTCTCTCTCTCTCTCTCTCTCTCTCTCTCTCTCTCTCTCTCTCTGAGTGTCTTTAGAGCAATAAGCATGCAAGCAGATATCTCACGGCTCCATGAATCCCACACGCACAACCAAGCCGACTGGTCTGTGGTGCTACTACGATCAGTTTGTTTGGTGGATGACGAAGTGAAGGTAGAGCTGAGGCTCTTGAGAAAGGGAATGCCACAGGCAAGAAGTCCAAAAGATTGTCTAGCCACTTTATCACTTTATACTAACTATAGAATATTCTTTTAGAGCTGGTTTTACAATTGTTTATTGATGGGCTTGTTGGCCCGTGGTTGAGGTGTTGAAAGGTCTGCACGTTGAATTGTTATACACTGAGTTAGCTGTACTGTATATAACGGCACCAGAGAGAGAGAGAAAGAGAAAGCGCGAATGATGCACTTTTGCACAGGTTTTTCTTCACATTCTTCAGCTGGTCAACATTATAAAAGAAGCAAGTAATTCCAGGAAGGGGCCATCATAGCGAATGAACATGTAACGACAAGGGCCAACTTTGATCAAGTGGGTAGTGGGTAATGTAGAGGGGTTCACTGAGTGGGCCAGTTTTAACTTGTTCATTCTGAGGAAGTGCAATGACCCTTCCTCTAACCATTTTCATAGATACACATTTTTTTTTTTTTGATGTAAACTTCATTGAGTTTTAAGATTAAGTTTTGATTATTTTTCCTTCGTGTCATATTAGACTTCTTTGCGTTGCTCACATTTTACACTTATATAAGTATATACAGAATAAAAAAGGCATTTGGATATATATTTGAGTGCTCTGTGGGATGGTATTTTATATTGAAATGATAATGGACTGAAAGATTTCTTTTAACAGGTGGTTGTTGATTATATTGTTTTGTGATGTTTTATTCCATACACTGCTTCATCCAGTTTAAAAACTTTTAGTTGTAGATGTTTTACAAAAATTATAACTGCTTGAAAAATGATTACATGCGAAATTGACTGAGTTCAGTTTGTACTTTCAGCAGAAGACAACCAGAGGCTAAAATATGCATTAAAGAGGAAATTGACAGAAAATGTTCTTTGAGGAATTGAATGAACAACTGATCTGACTACTTTGTTAAAAGTATTAGTACAGAATTGAAAATCAGATACCCGCGAGCTATTTCAGCCAGATCCATCAACAAAAGACTTCAAGGGAAAACCTAGAAATGATAAACTGGCCTACTTGCATCCCAGAATTAGTCAGTTGCTGGTGGGAGAGCCATGCTGAATCTAGTACTTATACAAAGCCAGAACGAAAGTATCTTTGCATTACTGATTTAACCATAACTGAGTAGCGTAAGCAGCTATGGTCTGTATTTATTTGTATGTAACAGTGCAAATATAGATTTTGGTGTTTTAAAATTGGAGAAAGCACATTCTGTGTGTCTGTTCTTGCTGAAGTGCCCTAATGATAAGTAAATAAAATGTATATTTAAAAAATGTACATAGAGTTTGGGCCTATAGTTTTCAAAAATTGAGTATTTTGTGATGATTCCTGATCATCTTGTGCTCTGTTGTCTGATCATTAAACTTATTTTCCAAGATGTAGTAATTCACAAGTTTTACAGTCCTTCAGACTCAGAACAGTATCATTTAAAATATAATGCCATAAAAAAGTGGTATTTATCATCTTTGTAGGTTTTTGCTCAAACTATTATACCTCATTTCACACTTTCTCCATTTATAATGCAGTATGGACCACCATATGTCCCAGCCTTAGGAATATCTGAAAAGTCTAAAATCTTCTAAACCCCAATATATAACCCATAACAAGGCCTATATAAAGTATCCATGTTTAAATTCATTAAAATCAGGCACAATGTTGGTTTTTTTTCCCTGTCTCAAAGGTGTAATTACACATGTATTTTGTTAATCAGTTGTCTGAAAGGATGTTTAACATATTCCATATTGGCTTTTATCATTTATTTTGATTTTAATACTTATGACCTTTTTAAAAAGCATCTCTGTCCCAGTGGATCTGTATTTATTGACATGAAAGCACCTTATGGTGGTTACACACATTGCTACACTGAATATTTGTGCTGAGGTGTCACTATAATCACTATTATTGGGTTCATTGTCCGAAGGCTTAAAAAGTTGCATGATCCCGAAGGTATAACATGTCAAATGATGACACTTCTTTTTTTTTTTCTTTACTTATTTCCATTCTATTTGAACTCCTGTACTGAAAATTGGTCATGGAAGGAAAAAAAAAAAAAGACCATGACCCGCAGCCGTATAAGAAAAACAGAAAACAAACCTGTCATATTTTATTTTGGTGATTTTATAATGTCAAACAATTCATCCTTGTTTTTGTAAAGAGAGATTCATAGTGTCTGGGGGCTGTGTTATGATTTCTGATGTAGCAGATTTTTCCACATGCTGTGTTTTGTCTACTGCAGTACTCAGGTGGGGAACATCTGGTGGCTTTGTCTTAACTGTTTCAAAGACACTGTTAAAAATAAGATTGTGAAACGTGAGGTTGGCCAGTGTCAAATTCCTGATTGTGTTTCAAGGACATTTTCCATTCAATTGCCTAATAAAGTCCTAAATGGCATCAGCTGCTTTTGTTCTTTTTATTAACCCTACCAACGATATTGTATTATAGGTGCCAAAGTTTAAGAAATAAAAATGTAGCTATTTAAATTTGATATGAATTTATTCAATGTCATCTTATATGAAAATGATAGTCAGCAAGACAGTCATGACTAATTTTAAAAGGGTATGATTTTGAAAATAAATGTATTCCCAGTGTTATGTGGTGGGCTCTGTAGGGTGTTGAAAAATGGAGCTCAACTCTTGATTTAGTCAAGGGGGTCACACCACCACAGAGATTTGTGTTTAATCTCTTCACACTGAATTCAACCCACAAATGTCTTATGAATTAGCTGATGAGTGGAATCAGGGGTCTTAAATGGGGTACAAATCTGAACTCTGCAGTAGCCTACTGTGGTCTTATGACTGGAGTTTAAGCTGATGGCTGTAAACTAAATATTTACACGGTTGCATGAAGATGTGAAGTTTATCTTTGAGTGGTGAACATATTCACGAGCGAGAGGAGTAGAAATATTTTCAACATAAGATAAACTTCATATGTTTGCAGCACTGTGTAATGTTCTTTATATTACGTGGACACGTCCACAAAAAAATCCGCAAATTAATCAAAAGAATTTTAATTTTGAACTGGTTCGCCATTTTGACTATCCATAATAGCACTTAACACCTGAGTTCGGAGTAGCTTCTAAGCATGGCCGCTCTGGGTTACACTTCCCAAGTACTACAGCGCCCCTCATCTCTGGAATTCTAGGAAGTGCACCTGTTTCCCATTTCCCTGTAATTACTTCCCTATATAAGCCCAACACTCTCAAACGCTCACTGCAAAGTATTGTTCTGTCTCCCCATACCTGATCATACCGAGCCTTCTTAATGTTCTGCCTAACTTCTAGCACTTTTGACTTTTGCTTATGTTTATTTCTGACTATAATTACTTGCCTGCCTTTTGGCATCCTGTTTGTGAATCAACCAACCCTTGCCTGTCCTTGACTATGCCTACAGGTTGCTATACTGGATTTGGTTATCGGTTTGCAACGCACCCACTCTCCCCTGTGTTTGCATCTGTAAGTGCCTGCAACCTGACAGAATACTTTGCCAGCAATGGATACAGCAGAGGAAGCTAAGCAAACTGCTCTTGATCCTCAGGGGCAACTGTTAGAACATCAGTAAATGTTAAGTAAACTTTAACACCAGAATGTCACAGTTAACAGCTGTTGTCTTGCAGGCCATTCTGACACACCCCTCATCCTCTGCCGGTGCAGCCTTGATGGTTCCTTGATCCAAAAGCTACTCTGGGGAAGTTTCAGACTGTAAGGGATTTTTTCCATGTTCATTATATTTCATGAACCTCACTGGAGCTACAGAGGAGCAGAAGATTGCTCAATTCCTCCGTCTTCTCACAGGCAAGGCTATGCAGTGGGCTAGTGCTGTTTGGAAGAGTGGAGGTGAGCACATCTCCTATGACTGATCAATCGAACTGTTCAGCAAGTTTTTGATCATCAGCCAGAGGGTGTTGAAGTGGGAGAGAAACTACTCACCATATAGGAGAGTGGCTGAAATTTATGCTAGAATTTCACATGCTGGCAGCAGGAAGTGGCTGGAGTGAGCCTGCTCTCAAGGCCACCTTTCACAAGGGTCTGCACCCCAAAGTGCTCACTGAACTGGCATGCTGCAACAAGCAACTCGCTCTCGACTCCCTCATCGACCTGGCCATCCATTTAGACCACATTCTAATAAACCAACCCTCGTTACAACCACCTCCAGCCCTTCTTCCTACTCTGCTATCCCCGACTCCGATGGAGGTCTCCCACGCTCGCTTGCAACATTCTGAGAGGGACAGGTGGTGTCATAAAGGGCTGTGTGTGTTTTTTTTAAATATATATATTTTTTTATTTTTTTAACTGCGGTGAACCCGGCCATCTGATAGCCAAGTGTCTCTTTCACCCACTTAACTCTAGAAGCGGAGGGTCTCCCCCACCAGGAAACCTGTCCATCCAGCCTGGTGAGTCATCAATTCATCCACACACCGCATTCTCTTAAGATGCCAGTACTGTTAAAGCTCCCAGACTCAACCCATGTTCTGTCTGCCTTCATAGATCCAGGGGCAGAGGGTAACTTATTCGATCTCCAGATTGTCCAGAAGTACAACTTGTCCATGGAAAAACTCCAGTGAACCTTAAGGCCATTGATGGGGGGCTCTTCATGTAGAACACACCACTTTGTTTATCATTCACACAGGTTAGCATACTTCAGTCTTGTGTGGCTTTAGTCTTGCGTGGCTCTAGCTTCACGATCCCCTAATCTCCTAGCAGCACAGAGAAACCATGCAATGGTCCCCATCATGTTTCCAGAACTGCTTGAAACTTCCACAAGTCACTCTTTCATCCACCTCTGTGGAGAGTCAGCTCCCAAGTAACATTGACACCCTTCCTTCCTGTTATCATGACCTCAAGGAAGTTTTCAGCAAGGGTAAGGCTAGTGGCCTCCCTCCTCACCAAACCTATGACTGTGCCATAGACCTTCTCCCAGGTACAATTCCACCTCGCAACTGCATATATCCTCTGTCCATCACTGAACAAGCTGCCATGGAGGAGTATGTACAGGAGACACTACAACGGGTACATTAGACCTTCCACGTCCTCAGCCAGCTTCTCCTTTCTGGAAAAGAAAGGAGGGGGCCTTCGCCCATGCATCGACTACTGAGGTCTAAACCAGAACATTAGTCAAATATCCTTATCCGCTTCCCCTAGTGCCATCAGCCTTGGAACAGCTAAGGTTAACTAGAATATTTACCAAGTTGGACCTCCGAAGCACTTACAGCCCATTCAGGATTCGGAAAGGTGATGAATGGAAGACCACCTTTAGCACAATGTCCGGGCATGTTGACTCTTTGGTAATACCTTATGGACTTTGAAAGATGCTGGGAGCACAGCAATGTTTGATCAACGACATCCTCAGAGACATGCTGGGACACTTTATCATTGCCTACATAGATGATATTCTAATCTTCTCCCCAATGATGGCCTACACCAGGAACATGTAAGATCAGTACTCACCTGGTTATTGGAGAATCACCTCTATGTAAAAGCTGAGAAGTGAGTTTTATGTTCACCAGATCTCATTCCTTGGGTACATTATCAGCTCAGAAGGAAGAAGCATGAACCATAGCAAAGTCTCCGCGGTCACCTCCTGGCCAACGCCCACTACCATGAAGGAACTGCAACACTTCCTGGGGTTTGTAAATTTCTATTATCGCTTCATCCATGGGTTCAGCATGATCACTGGACCTCTCCCCACCCTCCTTAAGAAGGGGCCACGACATCTCCAGTGGAACCCAGCCACCGAAAAAGCCTTCAACCAGCTTAAGGCCGCTTTCATGTCAACTCCCATTTTCTAACACCTGGACCCTACAAAACCTTTCACTGTTAGAGGTAGATGCCTCTGAGACCAAAGTAGGCGTGCTCTCTCAGCGTTTCAGGCATAAGCCTAAGCTACATCCCATGGCCGTCTTTTCAAAGAAATTCACCCCAGCTGAGCAGAATTGACATTTGGCAATCAATAACTCCTAGCTATTAAACTAGCTCTTGAAGAGTGGAGACACTGGTTGGAGGGCACCACACATCCATTCACCATTCTCAACAATCATAAAAATCTCGAATATCTGAAGACGGCTAAATACCTAAACCCATGCAAAGCCAGATGGGTACTTTTCACCAGGTTTCCTTACTGCCCAGGTCCCAGAAACACTAAAGCAGATGCCTTCTCAAGAATCCACACCACATCCAACCATACTTCAGAGCCCACGCCTAGCCTATCACCCGAGTGCTTCTTGCATGCCATTTCATGGGAAGTAGACAAGAAAATCACACAATCCCAACCTCCTAATCCACCTGAGAACTGTCCTCCTGGATTCATGTTTGTGCTGCCCTGATTTCAAGGTCAACTCATCAACTGGGCCCATGCTTCTCTGGCCATGGGGCACCCTAGCAGTCACTGAACCTATCAAATCCTCTGGAATAAGTATTGGAGGGAGAACATGGTTTCCAAAATTTAACAAGCAATTGTTTCATCCTGCTCCACGGGCCCTGCCTGCCGGGAACCTTTGTCCACTCCCTGTGCCTCAACAACCCTGGTCACATATAGCCATTGATTTCATCACTGACCTACCCCGATCTCAAGGCAGCACAGTCATCCTAGTTGTCATTGATCGCTTTTCCAAAGTTCTCTCATTCCTCTATCCAGCCTATCCACTGCATTTGAAACTGCAGAACTTCTGCTCAATCACGCTTTCTGATATTATGGTATCTCTGAAGACATTGTCAGTGACTGGGGTCCCCAGTTTATCTCCAGGCTATGGGCTAAGTTTATGGACAGATTGGGGTATCTGTGAGCCTAACCTCAGGGTAGCACCCACAATCCAACGGCCAGGTGCAGTGCATCAACCAGGAGGTCAGGTGCTTCTTCAGGATATACTGTATAAGGAATTGGAAGGACTGGGTGCAGTTCCTTCTTTGGGCTGAGTACACCCTCATTAGATATTCTTCACAACTCGTTAAAACACTCTGCCACACAACTAACACAAGTTCAGTGCATCCTTGGGTATCAACCACCACTCTTCTCCTGGGACGATTCCCCAACCCAAATTCTGGCAGTGAGCTCCTGGTTTAAAAGGAGTGAGCAAGTGTGGGAGGAGGCTAGAACAGGTCAACATCAAGTACAAACAATATGCAGACAACCATCAAGGGGAGACTCCAGAGTATGCCCCAGGCGACCAAGTGTGGGTGTCCACTAAGGATCTACGAGAGCCAAACTCTTGCTGGAAGCTCCAAGCCTGATACATTGGTCCATATAAAGTAACCCATAAACTTAGTCTCTTACAAGTTGGAACTCTCACCTCACTGCAGAATGGCTCACACATTCCATGTGTCATGCCTGAAACCCACCATCCAAGGCCCCCTAACCACTAACACACTCATCGGAGATCTTCCCCCACCCTGGAACGAGAAGGAGACTCAATATATCAAGTACACAAAATCTTCAGTTCTCGGTGCAGACGGGCAACTCGAATACCTAGTGGACTGGGAAGGGTATGGCCCAGAGGAACGCAGCTGGGTTAATGCTCGAGACATCTTAGACCCACTTCTCACCCAGGAATTCCACAATGAACATTGGGACAAGCCAGCACCAAGAAAGAGAGGTCATCCAAGAAGGGAGATTTGCTTCCAGAGTGGGCACCTCATGGGAGGAGGGGGGCTTCTGTCATTTAATAGCATTGAAAACCTGAGTTCGTAGCAGCCTCCAAACATTGCCGCTCTGGATTACACTTCCCAAGTACCACAGTGCCCCTCATCTCTGGAATTCTTGGAAGTACACCTGTTTCCCATTTCCCTGTAATTACTTCCCTATATAAGCCCAGCACTCTCAAACGCTCACTGTGAAGTATCGTTCTGTGTCCCTGTGTCGTGATCATACTGAGCCTTCTTACTGTTCTGCCTGGCTTTTGGTGCTTTTGACTTGCTTATGTTTATATCCAGCTATGATTATTTGCTTGCCCTTTGACTTCCTGTTTATGAATCGACTGACCCTTTGACTATGCCTTCAGACTGCTGTACTGGATTTGGTTACCAGCTTGCGACGCACCCGCTCTCCCCTGTTTGTATCCATAAGTGCCTGCAACCTGACAGACAACACATGTCCAGTCGGCAGGAAAACACTGGGAGTGATGTCATTGGAGTGAAATATTGTACATACAGGATCCTTTTTTTTTTTTCATGGAATAAAAATGTGTATTCTATTCCCTTCTAGCGGGTTTCATTCATTTGGTTTGATAGCATGCAATATTATCCTATCGCTTACCCTACATGTATTATGCCACTCTACCCAATGGAGAATGAGCATGCAATATTGCTACGATATTGGACGTTGTCAAGACATGATGTTACCATGTTAGAGCGTGAATATCCAGTGAGAAGCTTTTCTGCTGCGCATGTGCACAACCGTTTCTGTGTTTGCTGGAAAAGAGAAAGACATGTTGAACATCCAAAAGGCTACCAAAACTTCATTAGATATTTTTCACGCATATTCACAAGAGAAAAGCATTCTAACAGACATTGAAAAACTGGAAGAGAGATGCGTTGGAGATGTAAAACTTGTGCGCTCGTGAGTAACTGTGACCATTTGTAAACAAACATGGGCACCAGGTTTGCTCTGTTAAATATGGAAGATTTTGAGAGAATTGTGGCTGCCAGGTAGCGCCATTTTGTGTGTAGTTGTCAGTGTTTATTTTAAAAGTAACTAAGTAAATTACATGGGGAAATTAATACTGAAGTATGAGTGAAAAAAATCCTGTGGCAAGCATGCGTGGAAGAGTCTGTAGACAGAAATTTTAATTTCTTTGTCATTAGCCTGTGCTACTTGCTCTTGATAGTGCTGCCTTGACTGCTTTAATAGCATTTACTAACACACTTGATGAATGCTACACCAGCTGGAAGGTGACTGCACTGCTGTGCTGACAGTGCCAAGTTGTGGGAAAGCTAATACTGGCCTTTGAGTATGCTGATATGAAGTGTGTATGTATTATAATCATAAATATTGGCTGCCTTTTTTTGTGGCATATCATATATATTCCGTTCAAATGATAATGAACTCATCTTCGATTCATTCAATATCATGCTAGCTGAATGGAATATATCTGATATACCACTCAAAGCTAGCCGAAGTTATTTAAATGTCCTTCAGATCCGCGATGCATTTTGTATGAAAAATGTGAGTTTTTCAACACAAGAAGATAAACTTAATATTTTCAAGCCAAGACATGATGTTCTTTTAATTATTTCGACACATTCACAAACAAAAAGTACCCAAATTTACCAAAAAATATTCATCGATTTCCTCACAAGTGACCTATAGGGTTTTGAATCTTCATGTCCTGGATGTAGTTTGTATGAAAAATACGAGTGGTCTATTTCCCAGTAAAACCCTTGTGTCCATATAATATAGGATACTAAGTGTCAAGTATTGAGCATCACTGTTGAATACTAGTTATTTGAGTATAATATTAATGCATCAGATGCATTTACTTACCTCTTCCTGGTTCATCTTGCTTTTTTTTTTACTCCACTCTAAAGCTCTGAAAGTGTGGTGTGATTCATTCAATAAAAACTTAACATTGCGGGTGAGCTAATCCTAAGCTAGTAGTGGGTAAGAAGCAGGGCAGACCCTGGACATGGATAACGTAGAAAGACAAACAACCCTCAACCTAATCCACATGTCTTCAGACTGTGGGAGGAAACCTACACAAGCACAAGGGGAACATGCAAACTCTACACGGACAGGTCTTAGTTGACCGGTAGCTTTGAAACCAGAACCTTCTTGCTGTGAAGCGACAATGCTAACCACCTGTGTATGCAGGTCAAATGGAGGAAATTCATATTCAAATACTTTTGTCAGTCTCCAAGCTCCATATCAGAAGCATCATTTCATTTCCTATGTAGTGCACGTATAAAGGAATCCATGTTGGGATTCACCTTTTCACCTGTGAAGGGTGAAATCTTGCTGGACTCCTATGAAAATTGGGTAAGCTTGCACTGGTTATAACTACTGATCTCTGCGTAAAATATCTGGATAGCTCATTTGCCAATACGTGCTGTACAGACGAGTGAAGAGGCCAAGCTACCATTTTACTACAACCATTATGTGTACTTGGCTTACGTGTTAAACTGTCGTATCCAATCAAATTTGCCCCCAAGAAAAGTATCTCCTGACTTTTTTTTCCTTCTTTCATTACGTCCTTTTATTTTCTCAACTTTACTCATATTCCTTACATATCTTTATAGCACTCACCTTCATTGTTATTTTTTAAAAATCCTTTTCCAGTTCAGTCTCTGGTAATGTTTTGAATAGCTCTTTTACGACTATAATTTTGATGCAGCTTGTCAGTTTTCTTTCTTATACAGTGTATCTTTCTGTATTGTTTATTTCCTCTTCCTTTCTATTTAGGGAAGTTGTTGAAACAATTATTTTCTCGTATTCTTTGCCATTTTCACTTCATTCTCAGTCATGTCTTTCACACTATTTATTGGTCACATAATTCACATCACACATGAATCGATCCTGATGGAGTTCAATAACATAGATTATTCCTCAGTGCTCACACTAATATCTCACATCTCATTTTCTTTAATACAGTGAATAAAGTGGCTATTCACTTTAAACTTGGTTTAATAAAGTGGCTTTTTACAACCACGATTCCAAAAAAGTTGGGACAAAGTACAAATTGTAAATAAAAATGGAATGCAATCATTTACAAATCTCAAAAACTGATATTGTATTCACAATAGAACATAGACAACATATCAAATGTCGAAAGTGAGACATT
>JAPEKM010000021.1:21864123-21875723 GCA_027575975.1 Cathorops multiradiatus
CCTAGTGCTGTGTGGATGGAAAAGCAGATATTTTCAGAAATGACTCATAAGCCCTGCCTCTTTAACCTCAGGCGCCACTGCTCAACGAGTCATAATGGCTACAGGCTTGTGCTCATGCTGCAGAAACGACTGTATTACAGCTGTTACTACAACAACCTTCAGCTTTTATTTTACTGCAGGGAGCAACAACTTATGAGCTTATTTTGAAAATGGCACGTGACTGGTATGCGCATGCTCCGTGGCGTCTCTTCTGGGTTTAGTGTGTTGGTCCTGCAATGTCATGTCACCACCTACAGGCCTGGCAATGTACTACAGCGTCTTGGGTCGTTTCCAGCGAATTGAAAAGGCACTGTGTTTAGAGTTTTTTTTTTTTTTTAAAGGCAGCATATTGGGTGAGGCCATGTACTCGTGTGGATGGGGGCCTTAATTTCCTCAAAGGTGTTTTGGTGGATGCCTTTAACTGCTAGTTTGACAGCATGTCAGAACTGAGTATGAACCACTGACTTTGGAATAGACTTGTATGGAGCACCACCAAAACCATACTTGAGAGAATATGGTAATATTAGTGGCGGGTGTGGGACTTTTTTTTTTTTTTTTAATATAAATGTCTTGTGTACAAATGACCAAGTGTATGATCACTTGCCCTGTGATGGTAAGTGCAAGGCAATGTCTCATGAACATTTGACTGCCAGGCAACAACTTGTTCCTTAAGATGGATGAGTCTTTATTCAGTTTTTTTTTTTTTTTTTGGGGGGGGGTAATAAAATGGGCCTATTTATTGGTGTTATGGAAGACTTCAATTTTTCATAGAGGGCATGGTGTGTTGCATGGGTTTTTAAACCCGAATGACTTCTTACTCTGCACACTTGTGTAAATAACTATGCTATAGCAATTCTTTCCTTTAGTTTAGATCTAAAATTAGTGGGTCAATATTGCTTAGTTCTTATATCTGGTATTTGATTGTAACTATATAGTAATGATTGCCAACATCAGGCTCCAGTAGGAACTGTAGCCTAAAGTTAATACTGTATAGCTTTTTTTTTTTTTTGTATAAAAATAGGTGCCTTAAAGGTCAAGGTGGTGATAAGCTTGTAGCGATAAGCTTTCCCTTATTAGCTACTTCTAGTGGTGCCATTGGGGGTGAAATTGGATAATTATCTACAGCTGATAAATTTAGTTATGGAACAACTCCCAAACTTTTTTTTTTTAAAGATGCATCTTTTGCTTGTCTCTAATCTCTTAGGCACAGCCATTAGTCTTGGATCTGAAAGATCTATTCCAGGTGATCTTCAACACGAGGAAGAAAGAAGCTGAAGCTGTCCAGAAGGTAACAGCTAGGAAACTGTCGGGGAATGTTTATTTTAGCTGTACAACTATTGTAGCAATATTCCAATGTCATTACCATAACCTTTAGGTTATGTATATTCAATCTTGACATACAGATTATCAATTTGACTTGGTAGTGTTGAGTTTTCAAAGATTTTTCATGGCAAAAACAAATGCAAACATGCAGTTATCTTTAGAACCTCTACTTCAGCTTGCTGCTGTTAAAGGAGTGGCCAGATTCATTTTTTTGCTTTCACTGTTTAGCAGATAAATTACTGACAATATTGCCATGTGGCAGAATAGGCCCCTCACTAAATTTTTGTACTCTGAACGAGGTCCCTTATGGTTGTAACTTGTATTGAAAACAGAAACAAGGTTGATAAACATTTACATGTGGTTATATTGCTCTCTAGTGGCTATTTGCAAAAATGACTGACCTTAAAGTGCATCTTTTACATCCCCTTTCAAAGGCCTTGCTAATCCTATTTCTTTGTTTTAGGATAATGCCAGTCCTGTTGAGGTAGGAATTGTACATTTTTAACTGTTAGAATTCCCATGCACTGGTATTGATGGACCATAATTTGTGTTCTAAGAATGGAAGTGATGCCTTGGTCAGTCTGGATGGTCAGGTAGAGACAGTAAAAGTAAGATTTCTAATCCTTCACCAGTAAAATGTATTCAGGATAACTTAATACTCCATGACTTATTTAAAAGGATGAGTTCTTCATTGTCTCTTTACATAGACTGTGGAACAGATGGACCTCTTTGGTGACATGTCCACACCCCCAGAGATTAACTCTCCCATGGTAATGCATTTAATACAAATGTCTATTCTTTGTTGGTACACTCTAAAGGATCTGCTCTATGGTATTAGCTGCAACCATGTTGCGCTGTCAACCTATGTACAAGGTTTGAGCCCTTGTGATCAGGATGTTTGGACAAGTGACTTAAGTACCAAGTGTTCACTCGGTATATGCAAATCCTAACAAGCCTTTATAGTGATGTGGCAAACTATAACCGCTAGTACTAAAATGAAGCAGTAAATCTTAATGCTTCTATTCTACTTCACAAATGTAGACCAAATCTACTTCTGAAGTTGGCCATCTTGCACTCTTGTGACTAAATCTGGCATATTTCAGAATTATGTTGGAATATACTAAAATGGGTCTTAATGTTAAGACTGGCTACTCTGCAGTCCTGATCCATTTCACAAATGATGCTTTATATCCAATAGTTTATTAATTTATGCTACTGCTGCATCAGTGGACAACCCATCTGATTTTATCCAGTCAGTTACTAAAACATTTTTTTTTTCTCCTCCCCTTTTCTATTCATATTCTTGTCTTTCCTAATCTTTCAATATTAGCTGGACAGTGTCTTGTTGCTGGAGCTTGCTTCTGTGATTGACAATCAGAACCACCTTGAAGGCAATCCTTTCATCACTGACCCAACAGTACCTTGCAACACACCCAGTGATGCCCCTTCCTCTTTAGCTACAGTCTTTAGTCCCAATCCAGTCCCTTTCAATAATCCCTTTGCTCTACTTAGTGGCCAGTTTGGCTCTTCCATTTCTACAGCTTCACCCCTGTCATCCAGCTGTGCGTCAGTTCTTCCTGACTGCCTCTTGAAAGGACCAGTTGGACAAAATGATCAGAGTGGTGACTCTTCATCCAGCAGTTATTTTTTTAATGGACTAATTGATAACCAGGACCCACAGAAGGGCATCAGTCACTCACTTGAGTTTCCTTTAAGAGAGATGACTGGTGGAAAAAACAAGACCCTTCCTTTTTCCAGCATGCTTGATCAAACAAGACCCCATCTACCCCAAACCCCTTCACTGTGTAATGGTCTCAGCAACTCCCTGCTTCCTATGGTTCAACCTCCATCTCTCTGTAAAAGTGAAACTATGCTACCAGTTGTGCAAAATGGAGGGGTGATGGCCACTTGTCCCCCACCACAAAGTGCCAAGTGTGGCCGTGCACAAAGGCAGAAGGTGAAAGTTTAAATGTTTGGGGGTTTCTGTGCACTTTGAGTTAACTGAAGTGTTTGGTGATGGGTGGTGTCTCACAGTGCCTTTTTGTTGCAGTTTTTCAAAACCTATTGTGGGAATGTTTTGCATGTTAATGTGGTCATTAATAAGCTTTATTGGAACTAGAGGTTTTCCCAGATTTTCTGCTCTTTAATGTAAATGTTATCTAGTACAGAGTGGTGGTGGGTAGCATTACACTGTAGGGTTGATTCTGAGCTTGAATTAATGTCAAGTTTTGCACATCCTCCCCATGTTCATGTTTCCTACCACCTCCCCAAAACTAGTAGGTGGCTTGGCTGTTGTCCTAAAACTTGAGCATGTTGCCCAATGTAACTGGAATCCCTCATGACCCTGACAGCAGTAATGGCTGATGCACTCGTTAAATTTTTGCTGGTTAAAAAGCTCTTTAATGACCATGGTTGAATGAGTGTATAATTTCAATGTGCTACCTCCATATTATACAGCTCTGGAAAAAATTGAGACCACTGCAAAATTTCAGCTTCTCTAGTCTTACCATTTATAGGTATGCTTGAGGGTCATGAACACTTTTTTTTTTTTTTTTGTGCGTTTGTGTGTTCCATAAACTGACATTTCCCCTGAATTCTACAAAATATTGTCGCTTGGCACATTTATTTACAGAAAGTGACAACTGGGCAAAATTAAACATTAATGCCTTGAAGTTAAGATTATATTTAGTTTTAAACAATGTTTGATCTTGAGTTCAGAAAATCAGTATTTGATGGAATAACAGACATTTGATCAGCTTTCATGTGTCTGGCATGGTTTCCACCAGTTTTTCCACATTGCTCTTGGATGACTTTTATGCCACTCCTGGTGCAGAAACCCAATCGGCTCCACTTCACTTTGCTTGTGACAATCCAGCTTCCTCTTGATCACATTCCAGAGGCTTTCAATGGGGTTCATGTTTGGAGATTGGGCAGGCCATGACAGGGTCTTGATCTTGTGGTCCTTCAGCCACACATTTCTCTGGCGGTGTCCTGCTGGGAAAACTCTGATTCTCAGTTAGGAACACTGTCCGAGCAGATGAAAGCAAGTTTTCTTCCAGGGTAACCTTGTGTTGGGCTTCATGTGTCTTTCACAAATCTGCCTCAATCCAACCTTGCTGAAGCACCCCAGATCATCCCTGATTCCCCCACCAGATTTAAATGGGTGGGACACTGGCTTGGAAGCCTCTCCAGATCTGTAACCATTAGACAGCCAGGGGAAGCTGAGAACTGGACTCTTCAGACTTTTTTAATCCAGTTCTCTACAGTCCAATTCTTATGGTGTCTAGCAAACCTGTTTGACTCTTCATTGGAGGGCTTTTTTTCTAGCTTTGCATGACTTCAACCCTGCTCTAAGGAGCCAGTTTTAAACTATCCTTGCTGTGCACTTAACCCCAGCTGCCATTTGCCGTTCTTTGGTAGGTCACTTAAGGTCATCCTGCAGTTATTAGTTGATCTGTTAGTGGAGCAGAGTTTTTGCCCTGTCAATTTAACTTTGTCTCCAATGGCTACCTTATGAACTGCCAGGTTTTGAAAATGGAAGCAATCTGACTTGCTGTATCCCTCTGGTAGTAAAGCTAGAATTGAACCCTTTTCTCACTCATTTTTAATTCTTGGCATGAGGTTGTGTTTTTTTTTTTTTTTTTTTTTTTTAATTATTAAATGCTTCTTTCTCAGATTTGGTTCACATGATCACAATCAGTACCTTGAGTAAAATGGTGTGCTTCCAGCACATTCAGTGGCATGAACTGGCTACCCTAGAAATGCTGATTTTAAGAAATTGAAGTGGTATCCATTTTATTCAGAGATGGATCTGTGCCCTCCACAATTGGCACCACTTCATTTTAAAGTGGTTATATTGCACTGAAGTGAGAAATCCAACCTTTTTAATTGAAGTTTTTCAGAGATTCCTCAAATCAACACCCCTTAACTTGAAGTGTGTAATGTGTGGGTGATACTTTTTGCTCCCTCTGTAGTCTCCTGGAAATGAAGTGTTTGGGGCCAATATATTTGCATCAACTCAGGGTGAGGGTCTGGTTCAGTCCAGCTCCTCTGTTGCAGCAGATCTGTTCAACCCTACAACCACCACTTCTACAGCTGCTCTTGGTTAGTGACAACTTCTTTGTCATTCTAGTGTTTTTCTGAATGTCTGTGGCACTTTGTTAATGACATGGTCCTGGAAAGGATGTGCTAAGACACTTGCACATCAATGGGTGCTTTTGGGACAACTTTTTACACAATTATGTAAATTGGTGTATATCAGGAAGAGTGACACAACGCCAGTGTGTAACATGGTACTGTCCTTGGCTACACATGATGTGCTTAAAACCCTAACCAAAAAAATTGCTTAACAGACACATTTGACATAAGATTCTCAGAAATCAAACTGCAGAACAAACTCCTAATTTCAGTAGTAAAGAAAATGTGTGAAGACAATGGATATTTGGCAGCATGACTCTACCTCACAGTCTCCTTTTTCAGAACTTCTGTATCTTGGCTTGATTTACATCAGATCATTAAAGAATCCTCTTCAGATGGTTATTTGCTACATAATGTTAATATTTAGACAATGTGGCAGTCATCAAGTTTTAATGAGCTCACAGTTCCTCCCAAAGTGACCTATAGATTTTAGGTAGCATGATGCTGAAGCTACATTATACATCAATATTCTTGGATCTTAACTGTGTTTAGAAGTATTTCTATCACTGGAAATTATTGGATGAAGCTAGCCATGGCTGTATGAGGTACATCTTGGCTTGCTCTACAAGGTTGGCAAGAAATTATTCCCACCTCAGGATGCTGAGTTCTTATAGTTCTAGCAAAATTCTTTAATGCCATGTGCAAACTAAATGCGAATGGTGGTGCACAAGTAAACTTGTCTCACAAGCTGACCAGCTGCTTTTATTATTATTTTTTTTTTAATAAACCCTTCTGTAAACTCCATGCCACAAATGTCAGGTAAATTGGGTGCCTGTGCCCTTTTGACATTTGCTGCAAGTCTTTAAAAGTTATGGAATAAATGCATGGTTTAACAGTTTGGTTAGAAACAACCAAAGTCATATTAAGTGACTGCAGCAGTTTTTGCATGTAAATGCATATTAAACAATTAGTACAAATTGCACAAATTTGTTACCTGCAAATCCTCTTGCACATCAAAAATATTGACCGCAATGGTATTGCACCCTGGCCAGTTACTGGAAGCACAAAATGCACACTTGCCAACCAAATATGAGCCAGCCTGTACCTGCTTTAAGAGTACTGTACATCAAATATTGTTAATGGGAGCTAGCATAAATGTAACCCTGAGGCCCCGTCCACACGAGTACAATTTTGATAGTTCTGCATAAATACTTCATCGTTTCGGCCTCGTGTCCAGACGGGTCCACTTTTCTCGGTGTGAACTTTTTTTTTTTTTTGAAAACTGTGGATAAATCCGAAAACGCCAGATAGCCCGGCGCCATGTGGACAGAGAAGTGGATATTTTCAGAAGTAACTCATAAGCCCTACCTCTCTAACCTTTTAACCTCAGCTGCCACTGCTAGACAAGTCATAACAGTGGACTACAGGCTTCTGCTCATACTGCAGAAACAACTGTCTATTACAGCTGCTACAACAAAACCTTCCACTTTTATTTTACTGCAAGGAGCGACACAGCTTCCTGTGTTTTTGAGCTTGTTTTGAAAACCGCATGCAACCAGTATGCACATACTCCATGACGTCACTTCCGGGTTTAGTGTTGGTCCCGTGGTGTCATGTCACCACCTACAGGCCTGGCAATGTACTGCAGTGTTTTGGGTCATTTCCAGTGAATTGAAATGGCACTGTTTGCATTTTTTTTAAACAGTATGTTGGGTGAGACTGCATACTCGTGTGGATGGGGCCTGAGTAACAATCAGTTAAAATTACCCTACTGAAATCCCTCACTTGAGTTGCATCATTCCATTGATTTTACAGGGCCTTGTAAACAAGGGTCTTCATTCTTATTCACAAAGGGCAGTACAAATGGTACACTGCAGGTAGAAAGTACTGGATCGCTTCTAAATGGCTGGTGTTAGCAGTGGGCTTTAGTCTCTAAAGCTCAGGTGTTCATGACCTTAAGCTGCAGATCGATTTACTATTTAGATCTATTGATTTACATAAGTGACTGTACAAAGTGTAATGGGAAGCTAACCTCAGATTATGGCCTGGCTGCTGTTCAGCTAAAACCTGTCAAGCAGATCAGTGCACAGTGAATGCTGTGGAAATTCACAGGTTAATTTTAAAACTACAAAACCATGTAAAGCTGTTCTTCCAATGCAATTTTATGTAGTGTTAAAGCAATATGTAAACTAGTGCTACACAACTTAGTAACTTTTCTTTACATTCCTTCAAATTGTGAAGACCTGGTTTTAATACTCAAGAATTACCAACAGTGCAAAAAAATGTATAAAGTAAACTGATGTAAAGTTGCCAGCACTAGAACTTAAATGCTCAAGTCTACATAAATTCAGAATGGGACCTGGAAAGATGCTTTAACACAACTCATGTCTTGTTGGATGCAGCTTGGAGTTTTGTACTCGACTAAGTTGCTCATATTTGTAATCCATGCTTTGCTATGCCACTCAATCAAATGTCTAGGTTTGAGATTATGGAATTCCAGCCAGTATGAACAATTGCCATAGAGTTAAAGGACCTGCTTTATGGTGGCTGAACTAAATCTTGGTACATAGAAGGGTGAGGAATTAGTGACTCCATAATATATCTGATCACTACAAACAGCTTAGTATGCCTTGGCACAGAGATTATGAAACTGTACTGAAGGAATAAATATTATTCTTCCAAAAGATTAAATTGGTGTTTAGATGTTGGTAACTCCTTCAATAGCTCTGTGAAGGACATGGCTTATAACTTGCCATTTCCATACTGTGTACCCTGTGGATGGACACTGGCATCCTGGAAGAGACCACTTTCTCAGGATAGGTGATCTTTGTCAACTTTATTGATTTTGCAGTGACCTTCCCTCTAAGGAAACAAGTGGATGTAAATCATGCCAGCCAAAATGCAATTCATTGTCACCAATCTGTATAAATATTGTCATGGTGATGCAGTACACAACTTATTCAGGGCTTATCTTAAACTCCTTGTTCTCTTCTTGCATTTTAGCATCCATGTCACTGGGACTACCATCTGTTCCTCAAGCTCAAAGTCCATGGGGTCAACCAGCCCTGCCACTATTTCCACCCCAGGGCTCTGGCACCCAAGTATCAGTCCAAGGTGCACTAAATTCTCTTCCCCAGCCATGTGCATTTGGGGGTTCACCAATACCTCAGTGGAGACAGCAGATTCCCTCTTTTGGCACTCCAGCTGCTGCTCAAGCTTGGGGCCAACCAGCAACCACAGCAGCTGTTTGTGCCTGGCCTCCATCTGGCACAGTGTCCAACCCCTTTCAGCCCAGTGCATTTTCTCCAATGATGGCTCCTCCTGGAGGAATAACAGGGCAGCTATCATCAGGGCTCCCTCATCGGCCACCCCCTGCAAAAGAAGAGGTACCTGCTGTTAAAAGTGCTTTCACAGCTTTGGACCCCCTTGGAGGGAAGGAACAGAAAACTGGGAAGGATATGTTCAAAAATTTCCAGATGGCAAAACCTGGAAGTGCTCCTCTGTCAGGCCAAAACACCAATGGCCCATTTGAACAGTACTTTTCCAACAAAGTTGGCATAGCCCAGGAAGCAGCTGACCATGATGACTTTGACATCAGTGAGCTCTCTACAAAATCCACTGGTAACCTGGACATACTAGTGCATCTCTAATTAGAATATTGAAGTTCATTTCATTTAACTTGTAAAGTGACTTAAGTCTTGTTTAATTTTAATTCTGATTTGTGCTAGAAGTCATTCCAGTATCTCAAATTAGTTTGAATAAAATGGTATACTGTAGCTCTTGGTCTGGTTCAATACGTGACCCCAATCATGAGAACTGATTTGACAGTTGTCCAGAAGATGATCAACATTCCACAAGGAACATAAGCCACAGGTCATTGTGGAAAAGGTGCACAAGTATCAGGGGTGACTGCAGCCTTGAGAGGATTGTCAAGTAGGTTCAGGAACTTGGGAGAATGTTACAAGGTGTGGACTGAGGTTGGTCAGTGCATCAAGAGCAACCATGCAGTAGGAAAGGGGCTACAACTAACATTCCTAAGTCACTCTTGAGCCACAGACCATGTCGAGCATTGTAGCTGGGTTAAGGAGCGAAAGAACTGGACTGTTGTTCAGTGGTCCAAGTCTTATTTTCAGATGAAGGTAAGTTTTGCATTTCATTTGGAAATCAAGGTCCTAGAGTCTGGAGGAAGAGCGGGGAGGCACAGAATCCAGGGTGTGAAATTTCTTCAGTCTAACTTGGAGTGCCATGTCACCTGCTGGTGGTGTCCCACTCCTGGACTTGGTCCAACTCTAGTCAACACAGCCATCTACCAGGAGGTTTTGGAGCACTTCTTGCATCCATCTGCTGACAAGCTTTACCATCATGACTTGGCACAGTGCCAAAAGTACCGTAAAACGGGGTAATAAGGGACTGCCGGGTAATAAGAGACGATTTCGCGGGAAAATCTTAGCGCGTGTTTTTCTGTTTTGTTTTGAAACGGTTGGCCAAGATACCTTGTATTTATTGAATACATGTATGTTCCTGAAATATTGAAGACAAGCTGCTTATTTATTAACAGTTTAAGGTAAGGTCAATTTGAAATTTTGTATGCATTTGATAAAATTATACTGTCAAACTGTCTTTGCAGAGCAGACCATAAGATATGCAGGAACATACATTTATTCAATAAATACAAGGTATCTTGGCCAACTGTTTCAAAACGAAACAGAAAAACACGTGCTAAGATTTTCCTGCAAAATCATCTATTACCCGGCAGTCCCTTATTACCCCGTTTTATGGTACCAAATGGTTTGCTAAGTGTTATTTGCCTGACCTGAGCTCCATAGAGGATCTAAGGGGGTATTAAGAGGAAATGCCCATCCCCAAAATGCAGACCACTGAAGCCCATCAAAGCAACTTGTTCAATAACACAATGGTGTTGCAGGCTTCTTGCCTCCATGCTACACTGCATTGATGCAGTAATTATTGGTAAACAAGCCCCAACCAGGTATTGTATATAAATGAACCAACTTTTCAGAAGTTGGCCCTTTCTGTATTGTAAATCCTTTTTGGGGGGGGATTCTAATTTGAGATACTGGATTTTAAGTTTCATGAGCTATAAGCATAAAGGCTTGATGTCTTCATGTAATGAACATGTACAATGTATCAAAAGCCTAACTCTTGAAGTTGGAGGTCTTTCACAACCTCCTTGAGATACACAATTTGACTTGCTTATAAAGATGAGAAATGCACTTTGTCTGTGTTCAGAGCCTCCTAAACCTCCACTTCAGCAGGCCTCTACAACTACTGCTCCAGGTTTGACCCCTTCCTCAGCAGGAGTGCTCCTGGATGCTGCTTTCACTCCAAATCCAGTGCTAATCCCATCAGGCCCAGATCCTTTACCAGCTGCCAGTCTTTTTGATGACTCTTTTGGAAGCAGCCATTTAGCACTTCCTGCAACTACAGTAAATGGAGACAATACTATGTCAAAAGCAAATCTCACTTAAGTGACTAAGCAAAGTTGACTAGGTCTCTACAATTGGTAGTTAACATTTGAGTTAATACTAAGCTAAATTGTGTATAACGTGGTCTGAATGGATTGACTTCCTGTAAAGTTACTCATTTTGTAATCTTTTGCAGGGTGGTCCAGCTACACAGACTGGTGTAAAAGCTGATACTTTTGACCCTTTTGGAGGAAATCCTTTTGCCTAAACTCTTTCAAATCCTGCACTGAGGTATGTCATGCCATGTTTTGAGCTGTGATTGCAGACCAGTAAGCCAAATCTCACACTGAGTAGCTCAGGTGGTGTTAATGAAGGCTGCATGTTGGATGCTAATGGAAGAGTGGAAGTTGCAAGCTGTCAAAGACTTTGCTAATTCAGAAGACCTGTGATTCTTTATGCTTAATTTGGACCGATTATACACTTTAATTGCCTTTGTTGGTCTTGGTGGCTGTAATGCACGTTGGTTTAGTAATGGATTTTTAATTTAAACTGAACTTCTGGAACTACACTATGGCTAAAGGTTTGTGGGCCCCTAACCATTAAGGGCCGGTTATACTTCCCAGCAGTGTGGACGCAGTGAGCTTGTCGCAGGTATGACGCAGTTAATTTTGATTTATA